>CM039679.1:197075789-197321747 GCA_022537955.1 Schmidtea mediterranea | reverse complement strand
CATAACTTTTGTACTGTAATTGTACTCCTTACTATATTTAATATTTGAGTGTTATAAAATGGAAAATTATTGTATACAAAAGTGAAATCGGTCAGAGCAACTTGCCATTCACCTTCCAAGTAAATAGGATTTTGAAATTCAACATTAAATTTATCAGCTTTATTATTTGGATGAGTAAGAAGACAACTATTACTCGGTAGATTTATGTAAAATTCTTTATTCATTTATTTTTCTAAAATGTATTGATAAATGTGTTTTGGTATCTTTACTAAATTTAATTAATTTTCCACTATCATCGCGAATATTAATTCAATGTTGTTTATAGTTGAAGTTGAAATTGGTAAATACATTGGATTCTTCATTTCTAATTGTACAATTTCCCCTTGTTCATAGTTTTTAACCCAAATAGATTTTAATAGAGGAACTCTAACATCTCCAACAGTTATTGGTTCAATAATATTCGAATAAATGAACATTTGTTGATGATGATGTAATAATCTTGGAACTTTATTACCAACGATGTCTTTTTCACTAAAAGTTTGTTTATTTAATCCTAAGGTTTTGATTAAATGTTGTCAAAATATATTTTTGAAATGTTATCTGCAAGTTTTATTTTAACCAATTCATTGTTTTCAATTTTTAGTTCTTTAAACGGAGACGGAATAAATGACATTAAATGTCCTTGTAATTCAGATAATGTGTTTATGAGTAAATTATCTTCAAAATATTTTTCAAATATTGTTTTTCTTCATAACTTATAATTATCCCGAATTGTTCCATAACACCATCATCTGTAAATTTTGGTAATTTTAATCGACAATGATCATCTTCATTAATGACGGATATAGATTTTAATCCAAAACTAAACGCATGTTGAATGTCAGGGAATGTTACTTTAAATGGAACATGTGGACAGACAATAACCAAGTTCTCATATTTTTCAATAAAAAACATCGACATCAGGGGTATGTTTAGAATTTATTAATTCATAAGTTCATTTTGATTATTTATTTTCAAATATTTTACTTCAGTACCACTCTTCATCGTTTCATAACTTAGGTAAGAATTACTATAAAACGGAAATGTTTTATACACAAAAGTAAAATCAATCAAAGCAACTTCCCACTCCACCATCCAAGTAAATAGGATTTTGAAATTCGACATTAAAATTACTAGCTTCATTATTAGGAAAAATAAGAGGACAACTATTACTAGGTAAAATCATATAAAACTGGTTTTCTTTCATAATATTTATTTAATTAATTGATTTTCAGATATCCAAGTTGGAGTTTCATATCCATGCCATTTAACATAGTATTGTTTATATTTACCAACATTCTTGGTTTTTAATATCTTTTGAATTCTGAATACAGTAGGGGTTTCTATAACTTGGAGTTCCTGTTCGTAGAATTTTCCACTAACTTGATTGTTTTCATCATCTTTGATAAAGTACATTACTGGATTCTGATTCATATCAATTTCTGAGATTTGAAATACTTCATCACTCCAATTGTTGTCGAAATTCTTGATGAATGGAGAAGCACTGATTTTACTTATTCTAACGTGATTACCCACTTTATATTTAGGCTTTTTAATGATAGAATCAGATTGTTGTGATATCCAATTATCCATATTATTCGTTGAATAAACATCAATTGGTCGCATTCCATTTAAACCCCTATGTGGTGAATAATTGTAGCTATGAATTGCTTTCTGTAAAACATTTATCCAGGTTTTATTTCCTTTATATACGAAATATTTTTTCAAGCGATCTCTTAGAGTTCGATTAAATCTTTCCACGTGGGCAGCTTTAAATTGAGAAAATACAGAGTAATGATTTATTCCTTTGATAATTTCTCTAACTTTACTATTATAAAACTCTTTACCTAAAGAATAAATTTAATTTAATTTATTTATTTAATTACATACCCAAATCAGTTTGTAAATTACGAGGTTTGCCATCAATAAATAATTCCTTGATTGCTTCAGCCATTTCATTGGCCGATTTAGTTTTTGTTGGAATAGCACAAGCGAATCGACTAAATATATCAACACATGTCAAAATATATTTGTATCCCTTATTAATTTTAGAGAATGGTATCATTTCCATCAAATCCATTTGCCATAAATCATCAACTCCCATTGTTTTATAACTACGGGTTTTGAATTTCTTCAACATTGGTTTATTTAAACTGTACGCCATTTGCCCAGATAACCAATTCTGAGTTTCTTTCTTTGAATTAACTACTTCCTTTGCCAGTTTCCTTACACCACCAAAACCAGCGGGATGTTTTGGGTCTGTCCATACTTTTTCGAGCTTTTTCACCGTGTTTCGATTTTTGGTTAATGTCTCCTTCATTATTACAACAAGTTGTCAAAATATTTAAATCTAAATTATGTTTATCCGGTAATGAATTCTTGGTACCCATTAAGAGGTTAATGATGAAATTGCGCTTATTGTAGATAATACTATTGGAATTAATGCCCCCAAAAATCCACCATTTTGTTTATATATTATTTTTCGCATCAGACGTCGATTCTTAGTGTTTACTAAAGATAAAAGCGATCTTTTATGCTTTTGTAATACAAGTTTTTTAACTTTAGTAATGTTTACATTACCACGAACTACATTAACAATAACTTCAACTAGATCATCTATAACAAATGAAGGAAAATTCTGTAAAATATTCATTCTTTTGTTATTAGGAGCCTTCATCAAGGCATTAAAGTATGGTAGACTACGTTCAACTTTCATATTAAATACATTTTTCATCTAGTTGTTTTGTTTATATTTTAATCCACTTTTTATCTTTAACAATCTTCTTACTCGTTTTTATTATTTTACGTTTAGTAACCCTTTTCTTTGTAACTTTTTCTTTGTGGATTTTTCACGTTGAACAATAACTTTTTTAAACGTCATTTCAAGTAATTATTTTCAGATTTCAATTTTGTTTATAAATCGTAACACCTTTCTCATTGAAAATGTCAGTTCTAATACGTAATTCATCAGGACATTGTTGTGTAAAGTCAAAGAACAAATATCCGTGGGGAACCTTTGTTGCATCTTGAAACGAATCAATTAAAAATTTTCTATCATTGGGATAAGCTTGTCTAGCAAGAAAATCTATAATGGTTGCATCTCTGGGGTTTTTGAAAATAACCAAGTATTGGACATTTAAATTACGAGTTCTATGACTGCCCCCTTGATGAAACAAGTTTTGAGTAATGAAAATAACAGTAACTCCAATATGTCGAGCAATTTTTGTAAATAAATTATTAAAATCCTTTCTTTATTAGCTTCCTGGTATAGATCATTGATAATAATAACATCGCCTTGATGTAATCTAGATGACCAATTTTTATCAAACCCTTTAATTATTGTCATTTTCAATTTACAGAATTGATTTTGAGTAAGTCCATGTTCTTCGTCAGCTCCTCTATGTCAATATATTTTGTTGAATTTTGATTTAAACAAGTTCGATTGTAATAAATTGCATACAAATAAAGTCTTTCCACAACCACTTGGTCCAACTACTTGATATACAGCATCATTTCTTAATTCCATTTTATTAATAATTATTTATTTAATTGTTTATATTTGTTTTAATTTTTAGAATTACTTGAATTGAAATTATTTGAAAATGTTGAGTAATATAAATTATAAAGGAAGATATTCTATACCTGATATGAAATTCCCATTTGGAAAACCACAACAAGTTGTAGATCGATCAGGTAAGTATCCGATAATATTTTTCAGATCGGGGAAATGTCGGGTAATGGGATGTAAGCAACCTCTAAAAACTGGGGATTTGAAATATAATATACATGATTTACAAATTCAATCAATCACTGTAACAATCGATATTGGGAAATTTATAAATCTATATGAATTACAAAGAAAGGTGAATTGTGTATTTGAACCAGAAATATTTCCAGCATTACGTCTTCAAAAATATAATCCATCATGTGTCAATATATTTTCAAGTGGGAAAGTAGTAATACTAGGAATAAAATCCTTGGATTATAATGATTATGTGGAAAATATAAAATCAGAAATAAATATGTTAATAAATTAATAAATATTTTGTTTGAATTTGTTTAATTTATTAAGTATTAAAAAATGTCAAAAGGTAAATCATGTATATTTAAATATGTATTTTATTTTATTATTTAGTTTATCTCTTTGAAGTAATTTTAAAGAAAATCCAGGAACTTTATCCAAGAATTAAAAATACGTTGGATTATTGCGCACCAGAGTTTCTCGCAACAAAAATTTACCATTTCACAGGGATTAACATTGAAGAACTTCTCGAGATTCACTATGACAACGTTCAGGGATCTGGTGACCGATGTGTTGCAAATTGCATTGTTTGTAAAGATAGTATGAGAGTATCATGTTCAGATGGATGTCCATGTTGCCACGATTTCAAACGTGACCAAACAATCCATATATTGTTGGCCGAAATGCGTAAAACATATTACTCGGATATTTTTGATTTGAAATAAAAATTAATCTTTTTTAATCTTGTCAATAAAAATATTTGTATGGATTAAAAGTTTTTTTTTCATTCATTAAAACAAATAAAATGTTAATAATAATAAAATAATAATATTGATATAAAATAATAATAATAATATAAAATATATAATTAAATGAAAATAAAAAATAATTATTTAATTCACTTCATTAAAACAAACAATTTAATTTAAAAATATATTATTAAAAAATAAATAATTGACTTGATTAAAACAAACAATTAAATTTAATAATAATATAATTAAAATATAAATAAATAATATTATTGACTTAAACAAATAATTAAATAATAATATAATTAAAATATAAATTAATAATATTATTGACTTAAACAAATAATTAAATAATAATATAATTAAAATATAAATAAATATTATTATTGACTTAAACAAATAATTAAATTTAATATAATTAAAATATAAATAAATAATATTATTGACTTAAACAAATAATTAAATTTAATATAATTAAAATATAAATAAATATTATTATTGACTTAAACAAATAATTAAAGTAAATAAAAATAATAATGATTTTTATTCGAGCAAATATATTTAGGCTTTTTAGTCGACAGGCGAATTGAGCCATTTTTGATGGATAATGAAAAAAAAATACTTAGGCTTTTATATAATATTTTTAGGTTCTCGGGTTTGAACCAATTTTATTCGAAAATAATCATCAGTACGATCAATCATAGGCGATTTAAGCCAATTTTTATTTTTTAGGCTTTTAAATCGATAAAAAATACTTAAAGTTTTTTATCATGAATTAAAATTTTTTAAAAATTTTAAATTTGATCATTAAAACAAATAATTAAAAAAAATTTTTTTTCATTCAAGCCAAATATCCACGGGGCAATTTTCAAGCCAAATATCCACGGGGCATAGTCCTCATATCCCTCTACTATGATGGTTTATGAAATGAAATTCATGGTTTCCGGTTGGTCGTAGCCCTCATTCGATTGATATTTCAGGTTGAATTTATTGATTTGTATTTAATGTCATCAATTTTTCTTTAGTGTATTCCCCAGTTTTACATATACTTATGACGGGATTTGTGTGGCGATGAGAAATTCGGGTAGGTTTATTTCATTTAATCAGGTTATTATTAATCTATTCTAAGGGAATTCGGATGTTGATTCAGTTTTGATTGGGCTCATCATGGAACTTTAAGCGATTGTTAGAGTCTGGTTTGGAAGGTCTATCAATTCGAACTCCATTTTGGAATATATATATGTGTTTTCGATCGGATTTTCTTATCTGTGATTTGGAATTTTATTACTATGCTTAGTTAATTTCGTTTAGTTTTCTAGTGGGGTTAGTGATTTAATTAATTCGCATGATTTTACAGAGATTTTAGGGATGTTTATGGGTTCTGCCAATAACTTTTGGAGGGAGAATAGAATTGTCTGCTCGATGGATTTGATTTTTGATTCTATTGGATTTAAGGCATCGGCATTTTATTATGTTTCTACCGCTTGATTTTTTATAACAATTTCAATTATTAACCAGGTCGTTTTATGAAAGTATCTTGCAAAATGCGCTTGCTATGCTTATGGATGTACTCTGATCGGTAGCTTGTTCGAATTCTCTACCTCATTGTAGATTCAGGGTAAATTGGTTTTAACATCGCAATTATGTATTTAATGAGTTTATTGATAATTATGTAACAGCAGTATTAGTTTATGGCTTTTCCCTTTAATTTCACATCAATTTTAAATTTATAGGAAAAATAGTCGCGTCGAATCTCGGATTTAGAATTAATTTCTTTATTTTATTAGTAGTTTATACAATAATGATGATCTATAGTTAAGTTGAATTTATTAAGTTATTCGATTTATATCAACGATTTCGTTTTATTTATTCCCCGTACCCTTTCCCTTTAATAGGCCTTAGACGCACTTTATGTTTATATTATAGTTAATGGACTACTCGGTGTGATAATTTTGAGCCGTATGTAGAATAATTTAGGTCGAATTTACAGAAAGCGGGAAACGAGGAAGTAGCCAAAAGACCTCTTCCTTATTTCTCCTTTCTTCTATACGGATAATATTGACGTTCCAACCCCTGCGTTCCGCACGCCGGGTCTTCACGGGCACAGATCGTCGGCGATATTCCACGCACTTACACGAGTCTGAATTGTATGTTGAATTTACTAACTTGCGATGTGTTTTGGCTGTGGGCCGGAAAAATTTCGACAAATTAATTAATTAATTTCATGAAAACAAATTTTTTCATCATAAATATTTATTAATATATATTAAAAGCAAAATACAAAATTACTTGACCAATTCAATCCAATCAAAAAATTTCATAAAAATACATCTCCCCCCACGCCGCCATCCAAGCAGAGCTCTACCGAGGTTGCGAGGATGGGACGTGGAGAGAGTTCCAAATAAAACTATTTCTCACCTAAAAAATTTATAATTCACAATAGATTTGTAAACAAAACTCAAAAATGATTTTTGATTTGAAAATGGTTAAATTAAATGTGAAAATGCATCGGTATTTATACCTATTTTCTGTCCCTAACCTTGCGTGTTAATTTTGATGTAGTAAAACAAAATTCGACACTGTTATTTTCTAGTGTATTCTAATCTTTATTTTTATTATTTTTTCCTTTATTTTGACAATTTTCCATTTAGAATTTTTATTGAATTATTTCTAATTCAATTCTTTGATTTAAATTTCATTTTCATGAACTTTTATTAACTTATAAATTTCGGTCAAATTTGTTGGGTTTTCATGTTATGTTTGTGTTTGTATCGTGCGGATCTTGTTGCGTTTTGTTATTATTTTAATTTAATTCTCTTTTTTCTCATATTTGGTAGGTTTAATTGATGTTTTAATAGGTTTATTTTAGATTTGCGTGTTATGTTTGCATGTGTGTTACCGATCCATTTAAACATTTTTCAAGGCCGTTCGTGTTCTGGCCCAACAGAATTATGATTTCCGAGTAATTAGAATTGAATGGCAAGGAATGCGAAATCGTAGAAAATCGATAAATAGCGAAATTCAAATTTGAAAATGAGTCAGATATAGACGAGATGATGGTGAATATCATGGTGATAATGGATTTATCAGAATATTTCCAGAAAGGGTCTTATTACAATTTGTAGGTTGTGTAAATTAAATTTGTATACAAAAATACGTATTGTTTGTCTAATTGATTTTAATAGAACACGTGGAGTCAGTGACACCGACTATTATTTCATTTAATAAATCCCGACAATAGTAAAATATTTTTTAATAAATGCCATTTTAAAATGAAAAGTAATCTGTGGTGAAAATTAAAGTTCTTATAATCAATCGTTGTTGTTTCCGTTTATGACATTTCACAAAATTATGATGGCAGACTGATGATGAGTATAATTTCCTCGAAATATATCTTTTATTTGGCTTTCTTGTGTTTTTGTTAATTATGAATCATCATTATTTCAATATTTATATTAATATAATATTAATTTTTGACCATGCTTACTTGAGAAATTACGAACCTTCTTATTTGATCTTTAAACAAGAAATCATTTAAAATGTATATTCAGAAAACAACTCAAATTGTTTCACAATTATTGTTTATTATAGTTTAAATTAGCAAAATCTATTAAATATTTGCTAATTCAAACTCTAATAAACAATAAATTATAATATTATAAGTACTTTTTTTGATTTTCACCTCTAATTTCTATTTTTCATTTATAAATGGCATTATATTTTCTACAAAATTCGTGAATACCATAAATAAATCTGATTGATAGTCAAATTTTGTAGAAAATATGATAAATTATAATGTTAAACAAGTTTAAGCTGGGTTAACAATAAGAATATGTAAAAAATGATATGGTGTTAAATTAATGAAACAGCATATAATAAGCATAACTTGCCTTAGATTCTAGAAAACAATATTCTTAAATGAGGTTGTTAGTTGTCAGCTGTCTGCCTAATTCCTAACCCGACCCATTCTCACTGTTATCTGTTTAATATTTTTATTCTGTTTGCAGTATATTTTTTAAATGAGTTTTGTAAATTAAATAATAAAATTATTAATAATTGTGCATCTTGATATCGAAGGAGCTGCAGGTTCCCTACCTTCGCCTTAAATTAATCAACAGCAGCCACTTTCCAACTGTCAAAATACTATTAAGAACTACAAGTTTTAGAAGTAACAAGAATAGAAAATCTAATACCTTGCATCATTGACGCTTGTAGGACAAGGAAATCATGGATGGATAGATTTAAAGATGCAACTGTGTCACTTAAAAATCCCATATTATCCATGTTATCTTATACCGGATGCAACAGTCTATTTGATGCACCAATGGGTTTTCCAATTAAAGGAATAGTTTTCAAAGAAGAAAAGCTAATATAGCCTACCAATGGGAAGGCGATCAGTTGTAATCAGTTTAATATGTTTGAAATACGACAAATAAGGTCTTTGATACGATTTATACCTTAGTCATGGATTATACCTAGTCATCTGTTTATAATCGGAACTCAACAAATTTGAGATGAAAAACAACATCTTCAACAAAAACTAGCTCAATAATTGAAGGAGCAGCCTTTACTGACATCCACCTGTTTCAGTACGGAACAGGTGAAAAATAAAAAACAATAACTGCATGTCCTGACAAAGGCATACCAATATGAATTGGTCAAGAACCAGGTCATAGAAATCCAAGTTCATGCTTTGGAAAAAGCTTTATCTACGAGCCAACCTGATTATGCGGTTACTTATCCTCTTGTTTTTGCTCCTGCTGCTGGTGTACTGGGTGTAATTAATTTGTTTAAATCTGTGCAAAGCTTATTCAAACCTATTTCCCTCTATCAAAATGCCTTCTTTTCCTAGGGTCTATGCTGTCTCACCCAGACGCCCCACAATTTTAATCCTACCACTATATACCCATGAGCAAGCTCATGTTGGTACTGTATATAGCAGCTGAAAATTCATGAGCAGGTGAGCTCCATTTCTAGAACTACTCCTCATGATATTTTCACTTTCGGGTTCCTGACTGCCGATGGAAGGTCTTACGTCTCTTTCTATCTATACGCTTGTCCATAATCATCTATTTCTACAATTCCTATATCAATTTGTCATCATTACTGTTTATTTATTAAAATATTTTTCAAAAATTTGGGCAGCGTTCCGCCCTTATTTTATGGAAAATTCCTTGTTTCATACAAACGTTAGCCTATGGTAAATTGAAATGAATGCATTATTATAATGTCATTTTTTAGTCAAACAACTCATATTTGCTTTCCTATGGTCGCCACAGTTACCACCATTCGTAAATCTCTATATTATACTCTCACAGATCTATGCCAAAATGTATCGTTTTATTTTAATTTTCCACCACGATGATTATCAAATAATGTACGTGATTTAACCCTACTTTATACTTTCGTTGACCTAAATTTCTATCACTAGTCGTACCCTTGAAAATATAATAATCGGCAGGAGTTAAATTAAAAATTCAATTTTCCTACTTAAACATTTACATAAATGTTATCTCCTTAATTGTGGCGATCTTCCCGCAGTTTACCCTCTTACCGCTCCGACCAACATTGAAAATGGCCGCCACGGTGAATTACGACGGTGTCCTACCCCGTGATCAGTGCAACAAGGCCTGACCAGACTAAGCAGACACCGAAGGGTGGTTAGCGACAAGGCAACACATCAACATTCCTCAAAATCAACTGAGGAAATTGAATATTGCCCTAACACTTTCCACAAACTAATATAAGTAAATAAATAATTAAATAAATTTGGCAACGATTTAATTAAACGATAACGCCAATAAAAAACCTTTCTTACGATATATTTCGATAGCACAGCTATCATCTTCAGGTACTCAAAACCAACTAAAAATATTATGAATTAACATTTAATTTAAACAAATTATTTTTTATTAATTTAATTTTTTAATAAATAAATATTTTTAAAAATATATTTTAAATTAATTTTAAATTTTAAATTTTTTACTTATATTCTAATTTTTTAAAATTAATGCAATTTAAAATTTTCAATTATTTTAATAATATTAAAAAAACAAACATGATTTAACATATGTGAAGCATTGCTGATAAGGTCATTGGATCCAAAGATTAATGTGCAGAGTGCTGTGACTACGAATGTTTTGAATGTTTTTAAATAGTTTACGTATGTTAAATCATGTTTGTTTTTTTAATATTATTAAAATAATTGAAAATTTTAAATTGCATTAATTTTTAAAAAATTAGAATATAAGTAAAAAATTTAAAATTTAAAATTAATTTAAAATATATTTTTAAAAATATTTATTTATTAAAAATTAAATTAATAAAAAATAATTTGTTTAAATTAAATGTTAATTCATAATATTTTTAGTTGGTTTGAGTACCTGAAGATGATAGCTGTGCTATCGAAATATATCGTAAGAAAGGTTTTTTATTGGCGTTATCGTTTAATATAAGTAAAATGAATATAAATAAGTTAAGGGGGACCTGCCGAGCGATGCCAAAAGACATTGCGGCCATCCAGAATAAGTTAAATTAAACAAAACATTAACTTAGAAAAATATATTTCTACAAAAAAACAATACTTACGATCGACAAGTTTGTCAGTCAAGCATACAAATTTGAAAAATTGTCATACATCGGCATAAACAGTGAAGTCTAAAAATTTTGTGTCTACAAAATTTTCTCTACAAATGTCTAACAGTCTAAAAATTTTGTGTCAACAAAATGTCTAAAAATTATGAAAATGACTGCTGTATATATAGTCATTTCATGCCTGGGTGCGACCAATCAGAGTATTTTGAGCCTTTTTCGGCTATTTTTCGGGGGGTTTTATTGCTTTAATTTTATTTAAATATTTTATTTTTCTCCTTATTTTTCTCTATTTTTGATATTATTTTCTCAATATTTCGTAAATTTTATTTTTTATCGTTTAACCATTCTTTTTGATTGTTTCTCTTTTTACCCTCTGATATTTAAATTTTTGGTCGCCGCTTCCGCCTATGTATTTTCTAAACCTTCTTTTGCAAGGTTTTAGCGGTTTTATATTTTGGTTTTGTGTTTCTTTCTGCATCTGTAGACTTTTCAATGATTTTAATTAATATTTGTTTTATTTAATTTTGTTATGTTTTTATTTTGTTTTATTTGATGTTTTATTTTATTTTTGATTTCTGCTTGCGGTACGTGCTTATGTTACAGCAGCCATATTGATAATTTTCAAACCTCGTTAATTATTTTGTTTTAATTTACACAATTTTTTTTCATTTTTGTTTAAATTATGGCTTGTAGCCCAACAAACCACTCCCGGGGCCGTTTAAATTGCGCCCCGCAATTTCTCGGTCTAGACCAACATTGGTCTAGCCGCCACATTCACATGCTTAATACATACGCATATAGAGCTAATACTTTTACGCATTCATGAAACAGAGTAATGTCAATTTACAAGCTTCAAGCAGAAACCACATAAGGCGGTAGGTCATATACATCGAACATTTTTATGTCACAGTTAGAATGCACGTATTTACATAATAATAGTTATAGTAATTGTCACTTTGGCTTGCGATTAATGTAGTTGGGATTAGGGATGTCATCTTCATTTGGTTTCTTTGATTGTGGTTTTCGACTGTTGGGTTTGAATTGGACGAATTGGTTCTTTGATTGTTGTGATATTGGGTTTTTGCTTTTAAATTCTCTTGAATTTGATTGTTTGATTTGGGTTTTCTTTAACTTGCAGCTTCTTTACATTTGCAGCTTTCAACAGGTTTTTACGATTCGATAGATAGTTACGAAGATTAGGATAAGGATTGCACTGGTTTCAACGACTACCAGGCTTTGTAGGTAATTTTCGAGATTGGTTAGTGTTCGAGTTTTCTTTGATTTGGTGAGTAGGAGAGGTTGTTGTAATTGATAAGAGTTCTTCGAGATTGGTTAATTGTTCTGGTTAGCTGTTGATTGATGTTTCTACAAGGGGGTTTTCTTCAGGCATTGAATTTGTATTTGGATAAGTTCTTGTTTCAGGGTTTCGATTCTTCTGAGCTTCTATTTGGTTTCGATTTGGTTTCCGGGTATTGTCTGGATCATTTCTGGTTGTAAAGTTGATTTGATGACGAGGGTGAGGGTAACAACGACAATGAGTTTTAGCCAATGTTTCATTTGTTTTATTTACACTTGGATTTTTCGATTTTTATTTTAGCGTTGAGTCTTTTTTCTCGCTCATGTCGGTTTACTTACATTTCTGCTTTTAGAATGAGACTTCTTTTTCGGGTATTGCTGCGATAATTTTGTCTTTTCATTCCATCGCTCTCTTCTGTCTTTTATTGTCTTCTAGTGCTTGAATTCATTGGTTGAGTTTAAATGGCTTTCAGTATTGTTTAATCGCTCGCCTTTCAAATTTTCTGTATGCCCGATTTAACTTCTTTTTTTTTTTACTTATATTTCCTTTGGAATCTTTTTACTACCGTTTGCTAATGGTCTTCCAATACATTGTTTGCTCATTTCATGACTAATTCTCTCTTTAGTTCCTCTATTTTTGTCTCCATTCTTGGCTTATATCCAATTGTCGTCTCAGCCATTCGTTTTCCTCCTACACTTCTTCTCGCTAGTTACTCAGTAACCGATATTCTTCCATTAGCGCCTTTATCAGGTTCCTCTACTGAAACTATTGACTCTTGATTTTGTCTATTTCTTGTGCTTGTTGTTTCATCGTTATTTTCAGGTTTTCTATCTCCTCCTCTTGTTCGCTGATTACAATTTCTACTATCTCTTCAATTTTGCATCAAACTGATTTTGAATCCTCGTTTTCCACTTCAATTTTTATTGGTTGTTGTTTACAATCTTTCATTGTTAACGGTCTCGCAGATTTAAACCTACATTGTTGATTATTTTCTGTTATTTTTATTATATTTCTGTTTTTTTTGATTTTCGTTCGTTGTTATCTTTTTATGATTTTTTTTTAAGATTTTTTTGGTTTTCTATTTTTTATCATTTTTGTTTTTTGATTAAATTTCGTTTTTTTCGTTTTATTTACATTGTCTCTATTCACAATTTCTATTTACACTTTACACACACTCCTTCTTTTTATACATACGTTTTTTATATTTTTCAACATTTTTCATCCTCTAATGCTCTTTGGGGTTGTGGTGTCTGTATTAATAGTATCCAGATTACTGATGGGTGTGCACACAACTTCGTTTATTCTAGCTTGTTACGTCATTGAGATGCTTAGTTCCTCATCAATAAATATGATAGCTTGTTGATTTATTCCATTAGGTCTACTACTTCTACTTCCAATATTGTCGTATTTTCTCGGATCTTTAATTCTTTCGATCTCTGTTTGCATCTCTTTCACTTTCGATTGAAATGTCTTTTATTTTGTTTCTTTTTTTTTTTTTTTTTTTGCTTTCCCGTAACGTTTTATGTTTGTGTAGCGCAAGATCTCTTTGCTTGCTCATTATTTTGTAACCATTAGAGTTTCGTTCCGCATATTCTAATCTTTGTCCTTCTATTTCGATTTGTAGATCACTTTGTTCTTTATCCTCGTTGATTTTTCTCACTATAGTTTGCATTTTTTTTTTCTTTTTCTGGTTGGCTTTGATAGTGGTGAATTTTCTGAGATTCTTTGCCTTTCTTTCTTGTAAATTAGGTTTCGTTTGAAAATCTCTTCTATCTGTTCCCATATCCTTTAATCATCAAAAGATGTCCATTTCTGTCTTAAATCTTTTAGTTCTTTTTACTGTTGCGTGGTACTTTTGCTTCCATGATTTTGCCTGCTTCTTTAGTCCATTTACCATTTCTCACACTTTTCCATCCCTTTCGACCACTCGGTCACTTATAATATCTGTTCCTTTTTGGTGCGGTATAACTTTTCTCGTGCTCTGATCTCGCTTCTGACTTGTTCAACTTGAACTTCAAGTTCTTCTTTTTGTTTCCCCGCCAGCTTGGCATTGATGGTAAATGGCCTTTGCTGTTAGCTAAGATATTTGATCCGCCTCTTTTCCAATTCATTCATTTTCCAATTAATCGTTGGTTTAAGTCATCTACTTTGTCTTTTAGCTGGTCATTATTTCTGTTTAATAACCCCAAAATTATGTTTTCGTGACTAGTTTTTATTTTCTGGTCTTCCGCTTGAGTTCGGAGTTCTCTTATTTTTTTTTTATCTTTCGGTTAAGCAACTGGTGTATGAGACATCTATGACTTTGCTTGGATACTCTATTCGTTTCTTTGTTTAGTTTATTCGATTCTGTTTCTACCCAATTCATACACTTCGTTTTCAAATTAGTTGTTGTTTCTGTTTACCAATTCTAACAATACTTTTCCATGGCTTATTTTTATTTTTTTGTTTCTAATAAATTTCGTAAATCTCTCTCATTTATTTTAATTGTTCATTTTTTTTGACCTCTCTTCCCATCCTTCAGCTCGCTCTTTATATTGCTTAGTTTTCTCCTTTTGCGCTTTCAGCTTTTGGTATGACAGGTTTGATATTTTCTCCTTTTCGGCCTTTTGTTTCATTTTCTCTTTTATCACTCTTTTGAACTATTCTATCCCTTTTTCATATACCTTTTTAGTTTGTCTCATTATGTGGTTCATTTGTTTCGTTTTAAGGTTTTTTTTGTCTTCTTCGGCTTTTCTTTGTCATTGTTATTCCATTTATTCGCACTTTCTCATCTCTGTTTTTTTTGTTCACTATTTCCATCTCTTCGTTTTTTATCAATATAGTTCTGTTCGTTTTATTAACTTCATCATCATCAATATTGTGAGGTCTGTTCTTACTTCGATAATTATTTCTCTGATATTCATTTTCTATATTTATACTTTACAATTAGTTTTATCATTAACGGTGGTTATCATTTTAATTTTACGCATTTGTATTTTAGTGTTTTATGGGTTCTACTTTTACATTATATACATATATATATATGTATATATATATATATTTATATACAATTTTCACTCCTCGGCGTACTCGATCGGTTATCCATATGTTCACATGCTCTTCGACAGTATCTTGCAAATTTTTAAAACATTTCCTCTTTTGGTGTCTTTACTTCGAATCCCAATTTCTTTACAGGGAATTCTGTTTTCTTTTTTTTTTGTTACACTTTTCCCAGTGCTCGTTTAACTCTACTTCCTCTTCCATTACACATTGATTTGGTTATAACCCCTTGAACTTTTCGCCAACTTTCTTTTTATTTTACTCACATTTTCCTTTTGTATCTGCTTCCAGGTTCATGTTATAGTGCAATATTCTCATTTTACTTTCCATTCTTCACAGATTTTCTCATGTTTTTTTCCGTTCACTTTGTTTATTGATTGTTGATATCTTTTGAAAGATTCTCTTTTATACTAGTATTTGCCCACATGTTCCATTGCATTTTGATTTTTCATTTTCAATCGCATGATTGATTCGGACAGTTTATCTTCATTGCTAATATCTCTTTAATGGTTGCCCGATCTTCCTGCGTTTCTTTTATTGATTTTATTCCTACTTCTCCACAATCCGGATATATATTCTGTTTGTCGCAACTCATTTAACAATTTTGTAAACGATCCACGTCGAAATCTCGCATCTAACTTTGTTTGCGGCGGCTTTCGGTTTATTTCGATTATCTCATTGATTTCCATTATACTTGTTACTTGATAATATACTTTTATTTTATTTTTTTTTTGTAATTTCTTTTCTACTTTTATACATTGAAGCTTTACGTATTTTTTTTTACTTTTATACATTTAGTCTTTTGCATCTATACGTGCTTCGCCACTACTCTATTCTATGCTACTTGATGAGTCCGGCTCTTCTATCTCTTTCTCTTGATTCGATAACCATTAAGTCCATTTCTCATGCTCTTCTACTTCCACAGGTTGTATTAACCTTTGCATTTCGTTTCTTTGCCTATGATTCTGCGTTTTTAGATTTTCAATTTATCTTTCCATTTGAGTAATTTTTCTCTGTTGTTCTTCAATGTACAACATATGATAATAATTCGTATTTAATCACTTCTCTCAGAATCATCTGACTGTCTGGCATTGTTCTTGTAGTAGGTTTCCTGTAATTGTTAACGTAATTCTCTGCTGTTTCCACATCTCAGTGACCGCTTCTCCATTTACGCCTCCTTGATAGTTTTGATTCATTTTCCTTTATTTTTATACTCACCATTCTCTTTCTCATCTAATTTTAAACGTTAAAAAAAATTTTGTAGGGTTATATATTATACATACCGCTTTTATAATACTTATATACATATATTTATACAATATATACACTCATATACCCTTTAATTATACTTATTGTAATTTAGGAGGGGTTCTGACTTGTTGAACCAACTCATTCCACCGTTTCTGTTTCCACAGTTTATTTTTGCGTTAAAATATTTCCATTTTTGCTTCTAGTATTCGTTCTCGCAATTTTGATTCTCAGTCGAATTTTCCTAATTTCAGCCAATTTCTTTGCTTTCGTTTTTGAGTTCCTCAGTTTTTATTGATACGGTTTCCCATTTGCTTATCGTTATCGATTGCTTTTCATTGTTTTTCTCCTTTCATCACATATTGAGTTATTGTTGTTCCTTTTGTTACTTCTATTGGTTTTTCTATTTTTCTCTATCTATAGGTTTCCTCGCGTTTCCTTTGTCATCCAGTAATTCGTTAACGATTTAACCCATGTCTATGTATTTGATTTTTTTGTTATAATATTAACTTTTGACATATTTTGTTTCTTCTTTCGTCTCGTTCAATTCTCGCTATACATATTTGATTTATCGTCTGACCGTTGATGTTGACATTTCGCATATAATTCGTTCTTATACTTTCTCTTTCCTTCAGGTTGATTGTTAATCGTTGCTGGGATAAGATTAATCTCTAAGTTATTAGTATCATTGATAACGTCATGATACTATTTTCCCAATTTATTTCTACTTCAGGTAGGCATATAGTGCGTTTTCCATATTTCGTCTTTTTGTTTTCGTTTTTGTTGTTTCTGTTGTTTTTATTGTTGTTACCCCCGTTAGCTTTCTTTTCCTTGCCATTTCCTTTCTTTTCGTTGTTTCTTTTCTCGTTGTTGTTTTATTGTTGATTGTCATTGTCTTCATCGTTAGGCGTATCTTCCTCGGTCTTCGCAAAAATGTCGTCCTCGACATTGATTTTTCTAATCAATTTTTTCATGCTATCAAAATTCTATCTTCGGTTAGGACTGCTTTTTCACTTTTCACTTTTCACTTTTTTTTAAACTACATATACACCGATACTCGGTTATGTCTACATTAAAATCTACATCTACATCTATTTTTATTTTTGTTCCTTCTATTTTATTTACTTATACATAGATTTCTTCATATACTTTGATACTACTTTTACGTATATACATTTCTTTTTGAACCTTTTCGTCTACACTTCACTGTTTATCTCCATTTTATTCTCCACATCCTTTTTATTCTTCTTCATCTTTACCACTTTTGTACATCCAATCAGTATTTCACATTTTTTATGTTCCTCTTTTATATCTTTTATTTTTAATTCTGATAACATTACCTCTTCCTTCAGTCTGAGTACTGTTGACATTAGTGTTTCACTTTCTCTTGATTTGTTTTCTGCTACTTGCTTCCACATTATAATTTTTTCATCCTGTTTAGTTACTTTTACAATCAATTCCCTTATTATCCTAATTTGTTCTATCATTTGCTTTCTTGATATTGCGTATGGGTTAATTTACGGCTGTTTATTCGGTCTTTTTTTTATTTGTAAATTGTTGTCTTGTTATTATAGTTGATTGATACTTCTCTATTTTAGACTGACAAATTCTTTTCTTTACATACATTTGATTGTTCTGTTATCTATTATGTCTTTGTAGCAGATTTCTCAATTTATCTTTCGTATTTGGGCAGCTGTTCGATAAATGTTCTTCTTTGCTACATTTGTAACATAACTTTGCACAATACCGCCAATTTTTCATGTGTCCATTTCTTTGATCATTTCGACTTATTTCATATCTATAATATTTGCATTCATTGTGACCTTGTCATCGGCATTTATTACAGTATTTCACAGCGTTATCATAAGTTTTGTATGCTGGTTTGAATTCGGTTTCATTTCTCATTTTCTTCTTGGTTCGGTTTATTTTTTCGATGTCGGTAGTTTCATGTATTCCTTTTGCATTCTCTTCATTGACGTTCATTTTCTTTTCGTTTTTCTCGTTTATTAGCAATTTAGAGTTCTTTTGTGACATTATATTTCCGAATTGATTTATTATTTCGATATTTCTCTTTACATCGTTTCCGTTGTTGTTTCATTTTGATCCTCATGATTTAATTTCACGTTTTCCATTCTTTCGATGATCTCACTCTCAATTCTTGTTTGTGGAATTCTTTGTAAGCTTGGTTCATTATTATTAATTACTCTCATAATATTGATTTTCAGTGCCCCATTCCATCGTTTTTCTCCACATTTAGTTAGTTTATTTTTTACTTGGCTATCATTGTTCGTTAACTTCATAATATCATCTTTCAACAACTCCTCTTTTCTTCTTCTCCAACGTTCTTCTTCTATACGTGCTTGAAATGTTCTTATCTCATTGTATCTTTTTTCTGCTTCTAGTGCTTCTGCAATCTGTAACGTGTTCCAGTCTTGCTGATGTTTTATTCACATACATTCTATCCGAAGTCTTGTGGATACACTTCGTAGTACCTTTATTTTTGGTTGTTGATTCCTTTCCTCGTGGAGCTTGTTATTGTTCAAATAGCTACACATTCTTGTAGGTATGTCTATCTCATTTTGCATCTCGGTTAATTTTCTTGCTGGCGCTTTTGTGTTGTTATTTTCTTCCTGATTTCTTCTTGTTGGACACGTAGCTGCAAGGTGATTTTCTTGTTTACATTGAAAACATCTCTTAGGTATTCTGCATCTTGTTGCGGTATGCCCTAGTTTTCCACAATTCCAACATTCACGTTGCCCATGCCATTCACTAGATCTGTGGCCTGATCTTAGACAGTAATCACAATATGTCTCAGAGTTCTCGTTATTCATCGTCGTTTTCGAATCTTGTCTTGTTGTTTTATTTCTTGATTGACTTGGTTACAATTGATGTCAGATTATTGATTCGTTTGCGGTCGATACTGGGTTGTTGGATTGGTTGCTGTTGATGCTGGATTATTGGCCCGTTTGATTGATTTACCTGAATAGAAAAATATCGCCTCTTCACTGTTTATTATACATTTATGAATCATACATCAAAATGATTACATATTATAGCACTTTACCGTTCGTTTTCCCTGCGTTATTAATTTTAATTCCACCCAACAGTATTTAGTTTATAGTTGCGTTTAAAATATTATTTATTCCCTCAAAACTTTCTTTACTCGTTTGTTTTTTATCAATGTTAACTTATCCTCGTTTCTCAGGATTCCTATATTGTCAGTCACTTCCAATTTTATTATTTTAATTTTACTCACAGCTATAATAATTCATATTCCCAGGATTTATTGCATTTTTGTTATAACTCAAATACGTGTTATTTATTTCTTTTGATTTTATTTTACGACAATTGTTAACTATCTACATGGTCGTAAGAATTATCTATATTTAACAAATCATTCGGCAATGTTGCTTTCAACGCTATTTTACTCCCCGTAATTTTTTATTCAGTTCAAATCCCGATTCCCATTTTCCATTTACTTTATTTTTATTCATATCACGCTCCGCATTTCCTTCTATTTATCTCTATATAATTTTATTTACCCCTTTTTCTCTTTATCTTTTATCGTTTTATCTATCTCAGTTTTGTTTTAATCTCATCTGGTTTGACTAATCTCATCTTTTATTTTATCATTTCGTTTTCTCATTTTATATTCTCCACTTTCCGTCATTTATTGTCGATGATTATCGTTGGCTGGGTCATTTTCGTTTTCTTACTTCTTTCTTTATCTTTATAATCATCATTTGCTATAGCTTTTAAACACATAACTCCTCGTGCACGGATGTTTCCTTGTTCTTTATTACACTAATTTCTTCGATTTCTTCAGCTGAATTTTCCTTTGGCCATTTCCTTTATTTGAGAACTACGCTCTTTAACATAATCGAGAACTATGCTCCGTTAATACGATTGAGAACTATGCTCCGTTAATACGATCGAGAACTATGCTCCGTTAATACGATCGAGAACTATGCTCCGTTAATACGATTGAGAACTATGCTCCGTTAATACGATTGAGAACTATGCTCCGTTAATACGATTGAGAACTATGCTCCGTTAATACGATTGAGAACTATGCTCCGTTAATACGATTGAGAACTATGCTCCGTTAATACGATCGAGAACTATGCTCCTGTAATGCGAATGAGAACTATGCTCCTGTAATGCGAATGAGAACTATTTTTTCTAATTTTATCTCCCGCCGGCTTCATTAACTTTCGTTGTCTGATTTTCCTCTCCATACTTTTCTTGAGCTCGTTATTTATTTTCTAATTATTATTTCTTTAATTTTCTTCTTCAACTTTCGTCTCATTTTTCAATCTTCACTTTTTATTCTGTTGTTTTCTTTTACGCGCGCTTTCTTTTTTGCTTCTTCCGAGAGTTCTTCGCCTACCCCCCAAATTAAAAACATAAAACGGCTTCATTGATCCACTACTGCAACGGTAAGGTGATCAGCCTTACCACAGTAGCTTCCCAACTTGGCAAACCTATCCGGAACGTCGTCATATACTTCTCTTCTGGGTGATCGGTTATTCCCTCCCGATTTGGCTTTTTAATCGTACTACCCGAAGATAGCTCAAAAAGTGTTTTTATCCCTTTTCAACTCTATTCTGGATGACCGGGCGCTTTTACTTTTAACTTTCTCCATTCATTACTTTCCTACTTTTACATACAAATATTCATATTTTATATATAGAGATATAGGCGCAGGATGGGTCAACTACTAAATATTGAATAATTCAACTACATCTATTCATCCTATTTGACTATTTGTTCGTCAATGTTATTTTTACAAAGTATTCAAGTTTCCATTGTCTCAGCACATTGTCGACAGTAACTGAAGGGACCACAAGGGAGCATAAAAACTTATATTCTCACTTTATTTGACTAATGCAACATTTGTGTAAGTATTCTACTTCTTTATGAATCTCATCTTTAACCACGTATGGTATTTGCTTGACTTATTATTCTATCACGTGATATTGCATATTTAGGTCGACGTTATTTACTATTTCTCTGTACCATTGATATTTGGTCTTTGTTCTCCCTGGTTGTCTTTTCACATACCTCCTCTTTTCAATATTTTCCGATTTCAATTTATGATTTTTGATATTATAAATTATCCGTTATTATAACATTCAAATATGTTATTCCAAGTTCAATTTCTCAAACTTACTATTAATTATGGTTAGTATTCTTATTTCACCCTTTTCGATATTAATAAATTAATTAATTTATTAATTTTTGGTCTGTTACTGGTATTGCTTTTTAGCCTCAGTATTGTTCAACCCCCTACGACACATTCTTACCATTTTGGTGTTATTCATTATCTTAATAGTTTCATTTTAATGCTCCATCCTTGATTCGCATCCACTCTACCTCGTGATTTTGTTGTTCTCTATTGTCACTGAATGCTAATTTATTTATACTTTTATTCAAATTTTTCCACAATATTTTTTCGCTATTTCCAATGCATTTTCATTTGCCGTTATTAGTTGTCATCATAACTACTTTCACTCTATTTATTACTTTATATATTACTCAAAGATTTCTATTCTCTTTTCATTTCGTTTTTCGATATTCACGTTCCTTCTGATTCAATATCATTCGATAAATGTGTTTCCATTCTTTATTTTCTATATTAATGTGTTATGTCATTCGCTGTTTTCGTTCCTCGACTGTTCAATATTGTTTGTTTTTATTTGTTTCAACACTTTGACATTCGATATTTTGTCTCAATTCACTGCCATTACTTTTCATTTTCTTAGTTCGTTGTATTATAACTTTCATATTTCCTCGTTGATAATTTTATTGTTTTGTATTTTATTTTATTTTAACATTTTACTTTGTATCTTCACTATTATAATTTATGTTTGACTTTTATGCGGTTCAGTATATATTTTAGCAATATCAGTTTAAATACTGTCCAATGCATTCCTCGTTATGCGTCTCGGGTATTATTCGTTGTTTAGTTGATTTTATTTTTCGACTAATTTTTGTTGTCTCCACGTTATAATTTATCCATGATGTTTTTAAGTGTTTCTAAGCCTTTGATTTTTCATTTTTCGATTCCCAATAACTTTTAATTTATTGAAATTGTTTTCTTCCATTCGTCTGTGTTTCTGCATGCATTTAACTGCTTTGCACTCTTCAATCTTTTCTCTTTACTGCGTTTGACTTTATTCGCTTTAATTGTCTCTTATCTTTTTAAATTGATTCACGATCTTACTGTTATTTGTTGTCCTTGTATTTTTGCTACTCAACGCTTATGTCTTTCTTTTCAATCTGTACTTCAACTTTCGATATTTTATTGTTATTCGTTCTTCATTATACATTGTTCCGATATTTATTCATTTTGTATTTTTCGTTATTCAACTTTCGGTTTATAAAGTTATTCTTTGCCTCTTATTCTTCACATATCATCATTGACTCTGTTTATTCTTTTTCATTTCATTTTGATATTTTGCTTTTAAATGTTGTTGAAATTCATTTTTCTGAGATATTTTTCACTGTCTTTCTATTCCGTCATCAGTTTACTCTTAATAACTATTTTCATTTATTTATCGTTTTTATTGCTAATATTTTCGCGTCGGATTAATTCTTATTGTTGTGGTTGTCTTTTTATATATTTTTGTCTGTTATTTTAATTTTTGTTTAGACCCCATCATTCCACATTTTCACTCCATATTTTTACTTCATCAAGCTCCATACCATTCAATCATTCTATTTTATACACATTCATTATACAATGCTTCTACCTCATCATTCCTAATTTTCAGCAATCATTCAGTTTACTTATCCATGCTTTTATACTCTATAAATATTTGTGTGCAATGTAATAATTCTATCATACAACAAAAGCTCAAAAATAATTTTTAGTACAATTATTATTACCATTATTACTATCCCTATCATTATGATTATTATCACTATTATTACCATCATTACTATTATTATTATTATTATTATTATTATTATTATTATTATTATTATTATTATTATTATTATTATTATTAATAATATTATTATTATTATTATTATTATAATAAATTAAGAAGTAAAAAATAAATATAATTCAAGAAAGATAATTAATAAATATTAGTATTATTTTAAAATAAATTCCTTACAAATTATTATTATAATTAAACAAATTAGGTTGATGAGCATTCTATCGTATTGTAAATTCTAGTAGACAATTAGAAAAAAAAAACAGCACACAAATTTACAGAATATTGATTATTATT
This sequence comes from Schmidtea mediterranea, assembly GCA_022537955.1. Taxonomy (NCBI): domain Eukaryota; kingdom Metazoa; phylum Platyhelminthes; order Tricladida; family Dugesiidae; genus Schmidtea; species Schmidtea mediterranea. Next base: position 197,297,798 of record CM039679.1, on the reverse strand, counting down.
ATAGACACTTTCCAATTCCGATGGCTATAATCTTTTCAATGAAATGGCTTCAAATCCCGGTTAAGGGTGCATTGATAAAATTCTCTGATATTTCTTAAATTTTTCTTGGTTTTCATCTTTCTAATTGACATTGCTTTCATCCGGGCTGAGCCCCCAAAAATCATGCTGGTGTACTGGGTGTAATTAATTTGTTTAAATCTGTGCAAAGCTTATTCAAACCTATTTCCCTCTATCAAAATGCCTTCTTTTCCTAGGGTCTATGCTGTCTCACCCAGACGCCCCACAATTTTAATCCTACCACTATATACCCATGAGCAAGCTCATGTTGGTACTGTATATAGCAGCTGAAAATTCATGAGCAGGTGAGCTCCATTTCTAGAACTACTCCTCATGATATTTTCACTTTCGGGTTCCTGACTGCCGATGGAAGGTCTTACGTCTCTTTCTATCTATACGCTTGTCCATAATCATCTATTTCTACAATTCCTATATCAATTTGTCATCATTACTGTTTATTTATTAAAATATTTTTCAAAAATTTGGGCAGCGTTCCGCCCTTATTTTATGGAAAATTCCTTGTTTCATACAAACGTTAGCCTATGGTAAATTGAAATGAATGCATTATTATAATGTCATTTTTTAGTCAAACAACTCATATTTGCTTTCCTATGGTCGCCACAGTTACCACCATTCGTAAATCTCTATATTATACTCTCACAGATCTATGCCAAAATGTATCGTTTTATTTTAATTTTCCACCACGATGATTATCAAATAATGTACGTGATTTAACCCTACTTTATACTTTCGTTGACCTAAATTTCTATCACTAGTCGTACCCTTGAAAATATAATAATCGGCAGGAGTTAAATTAAAAATTCAATTTTCCTACTTAAACATTTACATAAATGTTATCTCCTTAATTATGGCGATCTTCCCGCAGTTTACCCTCTTACCGCTCCGACCAACATTGAAAATGGCCGCCACGGTGAATTACGACGGTGTCCTACCCCGTGATCAGTGCAACAAGGCCTGACCAGACTAAGCAGACACCGAAGGGTGGTTAGCGACAAGGCAACACATCAACATTCCTCAAAATCAACTGAGGAAATTGAATATTGCCCTAACACTTTCCACAAACTAATATAAGTAAAATGAATATAAATAAGTTAAGGGGGACCTGCCGAGCGATGCCAAAAGACATTGCGGCCATCCAGAATAAGTTAAATTAAACAAAACATTAACTTAGAAAAATATATTTCTACAAAAAAACAATACTTACGATCGACAAGTTTGTCAGTCAAGCATACAAATTTGAAAAATTGTCATACATCGGCATAAACAGTGAAGTCTAAAAATTTTGTGTCTACAAAATTTTCTCTACAAATGTCTAACAGTCTAAAAATTTTGTGTCAACAAAATGTCTAAAAATTATGAAAATGACTGCTGTATATATAGTCATTTCATGCCTGGGTGCGACCAATCAGAGTATTTTGAGCCTTTTTCGGCTATTTTTCGGGGGGTTTTATTGCTTTAATTTTATTTTAAATATTTTATTTTTCTCCTTATTTTTCTCTATTTTTTGATATTATTTTCTCAATATTTCGTAAATTTTTATTTTTTATAGTTTAACCATTCTTTTTGATTGTTTCTCTTTTTACCCTCTGATATTTAAATTTTTGGTCGCCGCTTCCGCCTATGTATTTTCTAAACCTTCTTTTGCAAGGTTTTAGCGGTTTTATATTTTGGTTTTGTGTTTCTTTCTGCATCTGTAGATTTTTCAATGATTTTAATTAATATTTGTTTTATTTAATTTTGTTATGTTTTTATTTTGTTTTATTTGATGTTTTATTTTATTTTTGATTTCTGCTTGCGGTACGTGCTTATGTTACAGCAGCCATATTGATAATTTTCAAACCTCGTTAATTATTTTGTTTTAATTTACACAATTTTTTTTCATTTTTGTTTAAATTATGGCTTGTAGCCCAACACTGCACAGCTTGTGTATTAAAATCAACCCCTGGCATATAATGGATCTACTGCTCCCGTAAGAAATCAAACCAATGGCAAGTAGAGTGGACTACGAACAGACTCCTCAATATAGGAAACTCCAGGTATAAATAATTCTCAATCGTAGTAACATTTGATATATATTTAACATGTAAGTGAAAATAGACGCCTCTTAAGTTATATACTTTCGATAAAATCTTTAATGGTAATGAAAGTGGGATAATCAGAAACCAAAGACGAGCACATGTTTTATAAGGAGAGCTCACTGAATCTGGTTACGTCCGAGCCATAACAGTTTAAGGGCTGGAACTCAACACAATCACCATCGGTTTTTTAATCTCACACCAAGAAAGGAAATTTGGAAAGCTTTTGTCAACCACACCATAAAATCTTCAAATTTTGCACTCAAGCTACTTAGTATTGAAATGCAAGATCAATTGATGGCATTACAGTTTTTTTTCACGTTTGGACTTTATACTGTAATTTAAAGTCATTTACACGTTGTGGATAGAATGTGACAATTGAAACCGCGATTGCGTCTAATTTATCTAAGAAATTGGTCGTTATTATGGGAAAACAAGTGCAATTAAATACTTTTAATGCCAGCTTTGCTAATCATTCAAAGCTTGTCAGAGTTTTTCAAATCATCATTCATCTGATGTTTGGCAATAAAATATGTAACGCTTAAGTCTAATTTGCTTTACAAGTGTCACTAATTTATAAAGTATTTGTTTAACAGCCAGCAAAGGCTTTGTGTGGATGTGGTTATTATTCATGTTTGGGTTTTGGATGCTTGTTTACTCTAAATTGTTTTTCAGATAAATGTCAGTAAAGCAGATGTAAGTCGTTAATAATATGATTCATGTGTAAATAAAGGAAACTCAAACTTAAATAGAATAAACAGAGGGAAAATGCATTAATCTTTAAACTAAGTACTTAAACACATGACAATATCTTTGTCAAACAACCAATTACTGCTACGAATAAAAATAATAAACAGTGAATTGATTAATCATATTTTAATATTTTTGAAAGGATTTAAAATTTATTCAATTTTTTTTATAATACTAGATTTACTATCAAAAAATTGAAACCAAATACACACTTTAAAAGTGTGACCTAATTGTGATTGGTTGCTGTACAAAATAAATGAAGGAATAAATACAATTTATTTATATTTTTTAATAATCTTTGTAATATAATAGATTACTAAAAGAATTACAAAGCACAAAATAAATCCTCCGAAATATGATGTCAATTCAAATCCTGATTTAATGTCGTGTTCAATTTCATAATCTGTTGCAATATAAGGATCAATATAATTCAATGACATTCCACAAACAAATTTTCTTTGATGATATGGCTCTAAAAAATATACTAAGATAGTAAATAATAATGGAAAAAATTTAACATTTAAAATTAAAAATGTAATGCGTAAATGTTAAATATTAGTTTATAAAAACAAATTTTGATAATAGAATTTTAAAAATTATATTCTTGAAATAAAAAAAATATATCAAGACACAACAATCTATACTTTTCATAAATAATTTATTCCGAATTTAAATATAATATCAAAAAAATAACACAAAAGTCTAATAAAAAATTAGTTTATTCAATCGATTTAATAATTTTAAAAAAATGTCAAAACTTAAATAATTATTATCTTATCTGGTTAGTTATTTTCACGACTATGAAACTGTTTTTAAATTTTTAACATTGAGTTTTGCATTTTTTAAAAATTTTATTCTTGAAAAGAATAAAAAATATAATATATCAAGAAAAAACAATATATACTTTTCATAAATAATTTATGCCGAATTTGAATATAATATCAAAAAATTAAAACAATAAAAATCTAATAAAAAATTAGTTATTCAATTGATTTAATAATTGTAAAAAAAATGTCAAAACTTAATAATTATTACAACCAATTTAGAGCAAACAAATTTTAAATAATTTTTACAAATTTTAGTTATTGTGGCGCTGATGAAACTGGTTTTAAATTTTTTATGTTGAGTATTACAAATATTTTAGAGACTCAATTACAACTAGAACTAATCCCAGAACTGAGAATGTAGATGATGGTAACAAAGTTGAAAGAGAACTTTCTGAAATCACTTTTAATCGATTTTTATAAAACAAAAAATAAAATTAATTAAAATAATTACTTTTCGAAATGATTAATCTGGCTAACGTTAACATACACGCACACCACAGACAAATACCAAAATAAAATAAAACACCAAATAAAACAAAATAATGTATAACAAAAATAAATATTTATAAAATTAAAAGGAAAGCCTACAGCTGCAAACTTAAACATAAAATAATACATAAAACCGCCAAAATCTTCCAAAAGAAGGTTCAGAAAATACAAAGGCGGAAGATGCAACCTAAAATCAACTCTCTTGATGGTTAAAAAAATGACAAAATAAAATTGAAAAATCATAAATTTGGTGGGTTACAGGGTTTCAAATCTTGTTTATCCTCCTGGCGACCCTAGTAACGCCATACAAAATGATTCTGACCCACTTGGCACCCGTTGCTAGGCAACGTTGGTAATGTGTTCAAGTGGTGGATTGTCCGCAAAAATTGAGTATTATTGCTAGTACTGTAGTTGCTCGGACAATCCTCGGGTTCACGAGCTGTCGATAGAAGACCTATGCTCGCTTTGCTCTCTCCCTCATGATCATTCAAGATTAGGTTCTTATCTGCCTGCGGAGAGATGAAACGGAGGTTGGGTAACATGATGCAAATATTTGGCATATACATATATCAACGGAACAAATTGATTAAGAATATGACTAATCTATTTAATTAGCAATTGCTAGGCAACGTTGGTATTTACGGCAGCGTCCGGGTTAAGTAACTCTTAGTGGAGGGTTGGTGGGGTAAAATACCTGTCGTACATGGTAAAACCGGCACGTTTGTTGTTGGTCGTCCCAAGCATTGTCTACACTCACGGATTCAGCTCTTTAACAAAACGAAATTCTTCCCTCTGGCAATTAATACACTGGAAGTTGCGTGATATTTCAGGCTAAAACTTAGTTCCTGGACTAAAGGACACATCTTATGATTGAGAGATCGAATTTATTTTATACCTAATGAATTGGTGATTAGCACGGTGTATACGGGACGAAAATTGACGGGTATTTCGTATAATCGCGTTCAGGCCATGATTGAATCTAGGAGCGCGAAGGAATAACATAATTTTTCGAATTTAATCTCCGCGAATATTTTTATGTTGCAGTTTCAGAGGGCAGAATGAATTATTAATTTTCCAGAGTCTTGGGGAATGGACATTGAATTTAGGTGTTATAATGAGGGTGATTATGGTTAGTCGTATGATTAAACATTGGGTATAACTAAATTACGAGAGATTCTTATCTATCAGTTACTTGTAATTTTGAAGTGAATTATTTACAAAAACCGGATTTGGTAAATCCATGATTCGACGTGGTGGAAATCGACGATGGCCTATTGCGATATTAGGCGCGTTTCCGTTAGACGGAATTGTTTACTGTACAATGGTCGACGTTTACGATCAGCCGGATTTCCGGTTGATTAAAACCGTTATCGATTTGCTAGCTAGGTTGGACTTTATATTTGGTAGCAATCAATGTTTCTAACTTAATCATGACTCTATTTTTTCCGGTCTGATTCAAGGTTTATGTTAGTAGATTAAGTTGACAGGATCTCGTCGTGGAATTTTCAATATCCGGGATGTGTGAAATCGACTGGATAATTTAATGCATCTATCTGGAATCTTTTAACTAAGATTGGATCTGAATTTTAACTCTATCGCCGGATTTGTCATGGAGTGTTGGAAATTTTTACTACCTCTACTATCGGCTTATTGAAATCTGCTACTTCGAAATGTTCGTAGTCTTTCTGTCGATGGGACTCTTATCAAATTATCACTTCGACAATTGTCATTTGAGATATATTTGTTTGTTGAAGTTGAACAGATTCTACACGCGTCGTGGGCTAATCTCTCATGATGTTGTTTGTTTATTTATCAAATTTGTGATCGTTCGTTTGATTTCTTCGGTGGGATCGTCGGATGGTTCTCGGGTTTAAAAATGGGTGTCAGGATATTCATCAGATGTTAAGAAAATCTAGTCGAGTTAAATCTAATGTTATTTGGTTTCCCAATGAATTGATCTATTCACATTTCTGATTCTGATCGGTATTGATTTTATCCCTACTTTTCAACACTGATGTTAATTTGGACTTTTATAACGATAATCGCAGGTTAATAAATTGTCAATTTTCATTTAATAACGGATTGGTATTTATTTTCTATTAGTTTATTTATCGCTATCTTAATAAATTATCCGTTTTTAATCACAATTACTTCATTTTAATTAAACCTTGTCCTAAATTTTGTTAAGGAATAAGATTTTACGCTAACTTCTTACTCTAGATTACTAAACTTTTAAGCAAGGAATTAATCTATTTTAATCCATCTAACATCAGCAAATTAAACCAAAAGAAAGTTTCCGCTATTTAAGCAATGGATTAATCAACGAATTATTTATCAATAATTTTCAGCATTTAACCAAATGATTACTTTATTTTTAATTAATGATCTTTTCGTTATTTAATCAATGAAATTTTTGCTTATTAATCAACGAAATTATTTTATTTTAATCAATAGTTTTCAGCAGTTAACCAAATGATTTCTTTACTTTTAATTAATGATTTTGAATTAATCAATAATTTTAGTTATATCAACGATTTGATTTGTTTTATTCCCGTGCCCTTTCCCTTTAATAAGCCTTAGGCGCGTTTTGTGTTCATGTTATATTTACTGAGTGCCCACTGGACTACTCGGTGTGATGATTTTGAGCCGTGTGTAATATAAGTTTAGGTCGATTTTACAGAATTGAGAAACGAGGAAGCAGCCAAAGACTCCTTCCTTATTTCTCGCTTCAGCTATAGGGATAAATATTGACGTTACGACCGCTGCGTTGCGCACGCTGAGTCTTCACGGGTACATATCATTGGCGATTTTCCACGCACTTACATGCATCTGTACTATGTAGATTTTGCTTTCTTGCGTTATGTGTTGGCTGTGGGCCGGAAAAATTTCGACATTTTAATTTAGTTTATGAAAAAACATATAAAACAATTTATGTAAATAATATTTATTAATTATATAACAATTAAACAAAAATTACCATCCATTGACCAGAATAACAAATAGCATAATATTGCATCAAAATAAACAAAATTCCTCTCTCCCCACGTCGACGCCGAGCAGAGCTCTACTGAGATGCAAGGAACGTGACGTGGAAAGAGGGTTCCACCATAAATATTTCTAACCTAGATAAAAACTGAAAATAGCCGTAAATTCGAAAATAGTTTTAAACGATTAAGATTTTCCAAACGGTTAATAGTTTTAAAATAGTTTCACAACGATTTCAAAAATGGTTTTTTAACTGGTTTTTAAATGGTTAAGTTAAATGTGAAAATGGATCAGTATTTATACCTATTTTTCTCGCATGTGAAATTTGATGCAGTAAAACAAAATTCGACCTTGTTATTTTCTAGCAAATTCTATTCTTTGATTTTAATATTTTTTGATTTATTTTTATAATTTTTTTATTTATAATTTTTATTGAATTATTTCTAATTCAAATTTTCCGATTTAATTTTCTCTTTAATGAACTTTTATTAATTTTTCTAATTTTGTCGAATTTGTTGTGTTTTCTTGTTATATTTGTGTAGGTATCGTGCGAATCTTGGTGCATTTTGTTATTATTTTAATTTATTTTTATGTTTATTATTTTATATTTAATTCTCCTTTTTTCTCATATTTTATATGGTTTAATTGGTGTTTCCAGGTTTATTTAAATCTGCCTGTTATGTTTGCATGTGTGTTACTGATCCATTAAAACATTTCTCAAGGCCGTTTACGTTCTGGCCCAACAAATTATACGAAAATCAAGAAAAAAATAAGGGAAAAACTTAAAGATATTAAAAATTAAATTGAATTAAAAAAACCCTACAAAATGGTCAAAAAAGCTTAAAAATTTCTTATTGGTCTCACACACACAAAACATCTATATATACTGTAGCCAAATTTATAATTAAAATTACCTTTTACACTTATTTAATTTACAATTTATGTTAATTTTTTGAACAATATTCAACTCGAATTGTAAGTACTTTAACTTATATTATTTTATGTATGGAAATGCACTTCGGGAAAATTGAGCGCAAAGATTGACAGGCTAGTTCACTTTAGCTGGTTGTAGCGTTACTTCAATTTTCTCGATTCCTCGGTAATCGCGGTATGGTTCTGTTCTTGATCCGCAGGTCGCCATTGTACCAATTTTAGCGCTTGATGTAAACATCGGCCGTGACCGTCACTTTAAAACCATGGGAAGTGTGATTGGCTTAGGAAGAAAGACACTATTTGTGCATTTTTCTTTTAAATCCTGTCGAATGAATATTAAATGTAGTTGAGCAGAAAATGGGTGAGATAGTAGAGAGTAGTTGATACAAGCTGTTCATGCGAGAATGTTATGAGAATTTTCCTTGTACTCAGGGAAGTGAATTTTTCTTTGCAAATTAAAGTGACCATAGGAGTACTCAGCACAGGAGCATTATTGTTAAGTTTTTGTGAACATCCTGTTTGAAATTTAATCCAACATCTATTTTATTCGACTGTGTTTTCTTTCGTACCATACTACAAGTCTTCATGTTTGAATTAAGATTTGTTTTAGAGTGAAAAAAAGATGACACCATATAATTGTTGGGATATTATATATTCGTCGATGGATATGTTTCTCGATATGTTTCTCGATATGTTTCACGTGTTCAATAATCAATAAGACAAAATCACAACAAAGAAATATTTATTCACAAATATTCCCCACAAGATACAATTATTTGCTTTTCGTAAACACCCTAAGGGTATCACATAATAAGTCATTGCAATCTGATTGACTTCTTTGTCTTTTTATTACTTTCAATTAGTTTCTCAAACACGTTAGATTTTTCTCTTCGACCAACTGGCAACTTATTTCGTTGTCAGTTCCTTTTATAATTTTCGGTTTCCATTAATTTGGTGCTAGGGAAACAATATTTTCCGGTTCAGACAATTTATTGCCCATTTTACTAATTCCTGGAAACCCATTAAGCTGACGTTCAGCTCGGCGACCTTTATTAATGGGTTCGTCGGCAAATAATTAAATTAATTATTTAGTTTGTTTTTTGGGTTCCCGACCCTTCAATATACCTCATCTTAATCTAAAAGTATTATATTAGTCTTCAAAATCAAATTTGCCACAGGTTACCACTTTTCCCCGAAAAATATTGATTTTTACTTTTTTCAAAATTTTAATTAACTTTAATTCATTTTGATAATTTTAAAATTTTATTATTTTCATTCATGTTTTATTATAACCCCAACATTTCTCCCCCTTTTTATTAGAATTCGTCCTAAAATTCCATTTCTCATTTAACATTAATCTTATAATAATAATAATAATAATAATAATAATAATAATAATAATAACAATAATAATAATATTAATAATAATAATATTAATAATAATAATAATATTAATAATAATAATAATAATAATAATAATAACAATAATAATAATAATTATAATATAATAATAATAACAATAATAATAATAATAACAATAATAATAATAATAATAATAATAATAATAATAATAATAATTTATAAATAAATAATTAAATAAATTTGGCAACGATTTAATTAAAAGATAACGCCAATAAAAAACTTTTCGTACGATATATTTCGATAGCATAGCTATCATCTTCAGGTACTCAAAACCAACTAAAAATATTATGAATTAGCATTTAATTTAAACAAATTATTTTTTATTAATTTAATTTTGTAATAACTAAATTAAATTAATAAAAAATAATTTGTTTAAATTAAATGTTAATTCATAATATTTTTAGTTGGTTTTGAGTACCTGAAGATGATAGCTATGCTATCGAAATATATCGTACTGAAAGTTTTTTATTGGAGTTATCTTTTAATAACAATAATAATAATAAATGTTGAGGATACCTAAATAATAGAGTAAAATAATTAATAAACATGTAAATTGATTGGGGGAAACAATGATAAGTGATTAAGATGTGGTTCTGGAGCTTAATAAAAAGGGAATGAAAAAGAAATATCGAATAACGTGAAAGGAATAAGAGAAAATCAATAAAAACAGACAATTAAATAAAGGAAGGTCATTAATAATTAACGAGTGTAAATTTAGGAAAACAAAAACAAAATCAAAATTTGCACGTTATCCTGAAAGCCCTTTCAAGATAAATGAAGGAATATTGTTTGGGAATCCGGGAAAGGGCATCTCTAAAAACTATTTATCTGGATAGCTGTAAGTGATTATAGAGGCCCAAATAGAATTAGTGGTAAAAGATATTGGAAATTCTATTTGACATCAATAAGTATTATTGGATGACGGAGTATAAAAAGGAAGCGCAATTGGAATCAATGAGACAAAAAGAAATTAGAGAGAAATTGGACTAAGGAGAGAAAAAGAGATTATTAGAGAAAAAATTGGACTAATAATTAAAAGAAGAAAATTACAGAAATTTATTGAAGAAAGGTGTTAAAGAGAAATTTGGAGAAAATTAGAATTTGAAATCAAGGAAAAGAGAAATTTGAAACAGGAATTAAGAGAAGTCAAAGCAAAGCAACTAAATCAGATTTACTGATCTCAAAAACCGTCACTGTAGTCAAGTGATTGTGAAATCCAATTGATCCGAAAAGTGCTATTCTTCCCGAAGGGTCGTAACAAGCACCAAATTGTGATTAATAGATAATTCGTTGTGTCATTTTAAAGTGGAGATAAAGTGTGTTAATCAATAAAGTTTACATCGTTTGGAGTTCATTACTGTTGTATAAAAGCACGCTTTGAGTCAGATTGAAAATACATCCTATTTAAATTCACCGACAACCCCAACAGCAATAATAATAATAATAATAATAATAATAATAATAATAATAATATAATAATAATAATAACACAAATAATAGTAATAATAATAATAATAGTAATAATAATAATAATAATAATAATAATAATAATAATAATAATAATAATAATAATAATAATAATAATAATAATAATAATAATAATAACATAAATAGTTGTAATGGTGGGTTGGTGGGTGTTGATATTCTGAAAACTACATGGCCGCTACCAAGACAACCCCATACAAATAACCTTTTGCTTACCACTCGGCACCGTTGCTGAGCAACGTTGGAACTGTGTTCGAGTGGGTGGATCGTCCGCAAAAAGTGAGCGCTATTGCTAATGCTGTAATTGGCCGGACGAACCATGGGTTCAACGAGCCACCGATAGAAGGCCTGTGCTCGATTTACATTTATTTGGGTCCCTTATTAAAAGCAGTTTTCGTTATTGTGATTTTTCTGGTTTATACTTCAAAGCTGTTAATTGAATTGAGTCAGTTAACACTTGAATTATCAACGGTATCATTTATTAAGAGAAAAATTTCGTATTCGTGAATTACAACACATTCGCCTCCTTGAGTCGTCGACGTTTTGCGCGCTAGGTTCTTCCTGGCCGATTCCGGTTGGGCTTGTCCTTGGGTGGTGTCGGATCTATCGTTTCACGATAAGCCAATTGCGCTGGTGCGAAGACCAATGGATAAGTTACCACTGCCCCTTCTTGGCTCGCCAACAGGGCTGTTTCTAATCCTTTAATTTGGGTCTTCAAGTTCTGCGTTAATTGTCGCTCACCGGCCCACCCCTTTTGCGCGGCTTCCATTCTCTGGTAAACAATTTTTGCTCTCTTCGGTTCGATCCAGGTCCCTTGATCTGCTGGATCTCCCGGGTGAGTTGGAGAAGCTGTTGGTGCAAATCCCGGTTGACTGCCTGGGCCTTATCTAATTCACTTTGTAGAATGGGGAATTGTCGAAAATCCATTTCTAAAATAAAATGGGATTTCATAATATTTATTTTAATTAAAACAATTAATCTTTTATTAAGAAGGGTCTTCGGATCATCACTTATTAATCAACCTCCGGGGAACTGAGCAGTTAAAGGAGGATTAAATCGTGAAAATTCTAGTAAAGTAACTAAAACATGAAAACGAACACATTTATTTAAATCATTTCATGAAATCTCATGCACATCTAAAATGTTCTCAGCATTCTATCTTCTTCTCTTGAGGTACCGCTCTCTCACGTAAGAGTGTTCACGGCGGAGTTCAGTAATTTCATCTCCATTCGTCATCTCCTTCGGCAAGATGTGTCGTGGGACTACCACACGCATTTCAGACATTCGTCTCTGGAGTCTGGGGTCTTCCAACTCGTATGAGACATTATATTCTGGGGCATACCCGTCAGTACTGGGTATCCTGTCCGCCGCAATATCCTCGTTGAATCTTTGGAGATATTGTCTCGCCTGCTCTACCTGTCGATTTGTTTCGGCTTGGTGACGTTCGAAGCGTGCCAGCAAGTACTCCGCCTGCCCTCGCATTTATCTCGCCGGATTCCTTCCGGGCTCCCTTTTAATTGCGACATATTGGAGGTCCACTTCGTCGGAGTCGCTTTGTGTGCCACCTCGGGCTTCGCGGACTGGAGATATAGAGAAGCTCGCGTCCCACATCGCCTGCCTGCATCGGGCAGCCGAGTGAGCGGGGAACCGAGCTATGACTCTGGATGCATCTATCCACGAGTCTTCTAAATTAAGAAAAATCATTATCTACATATTAATATTCGTCGGGTTATTCATTTGTCTAAGTGAATTTCCGGTCTGGGTAGGTTGATGTGTCTAACGCGGTGCGTTCTATGTCCGGGATCACATTCATGGGTTTATTCACGTAGGTTTATTCAGAAAATTTCTACAACTCGTCGGCAGTTGTCCAGAGTCCATTAAATACTCACACCCTTTGCGGTACTACGGATGTTATTCTAATTTAACGCATATCAAAAAAAACAGTTACACTAGGACGTCGGTTTGGCAATTCAACTTTACGGGTAATTCGATAGTCGTTGCACGCCAAAATGCTAGCACGTATGAATGAGTATAATCACCCTCGTATATCTGTCCGAACTCAGTTCACCCATAACTCATGATCGATTATCAAGCATCTAAGTCCTAAATGATCTTGTGCGTCCTACTCGCCGTTATTTAGTCGCCAATACTCAAATTTTACTTATGACTATTAACAACTAATGAATGTTGCAGTGACCCTCTCACGTTCTTGTAGGTACCTTTAGTTAAATTGTTCATTTCGTCCGGTTTAATTTGCCTATAATTACTGCTAAATTGATAAACCTTTGAATCAAAAAATGATATTCATAGAGTTATGTCTACATTCATAAGCAACTCGTTTATTTATCGGAATTTGATTCACTCTTAGTCATGAATGAAACAACCAGTGTTAGAGTCACAATAATATTCATAATCTTACGTGGGTATCCTTACTCGGAATTGTGACTTAGTGAAGTCGTTTTGCCACTAGGGAGGTTTATTAAACGCCTGCATTTGGAAAGCTATCCCTGTTTCGTATTCATAACTCGCTCATTCCATCACAGTCGACACAGTTACGCTCACCAATAACTAATGAATAATTACGTTTAAAAAAATGATGTTCGGATTTCTCTTTATTGATAATACTATCCAAACCTCTCGTTTAATCCAATCAATCTACCTGTAAATTACTAATATTTAGCGTTGGTTTGGGTCTGAAATGTTTTTTAAAATCTTTCCATTTAGTCAATTTTAGCCAAACGCTTTCATTCATCAAGTCGACATACCTGTAAATTGCTAACTAATCAATGTCTATCTGGGTTTGTACTGATTCTTTTTTACAAAATTTTTTATTTGGATAATCTTATTCAAAGATATCTAATCATTAAATATATTTGTAAATTATTAATTATTAAAACATAATTTTTACTCATGATTAGGATTAAGAAATATATTTTAATTATGACAATAGGTTACTTCAATTCCCATTAATACTTTTCGTTGGAATTGTGAAAAAATCAGACTCGAATTCAGGCTATCATACATCCGACATTTTACAGGGGAGGACTCTGACTACTACTAACGAATTGTATAAATTCAGGGGTCATTTAAATCGCGGTTGGCGGCTTAAACATTGATTTGACTGATAAGATTGCGACTTGTTTTCTTTTTATTTTTATTAAAGCATGATGGGGAAATATTCATCAAATAGATTTTCTGAGCAAACTAATAAATTTATTTAAAGTTAGCAAAATTTTCTTCGAGTCTTGTTTCGGTCTGTGTCCGGGAGGGTGCATTGATGGGGTCATATGGCTATGTCTCGGAAGATATATTAAATACAATAATGATAATTCGGAAATTTACCTGCATGGAGGGGTTCGCTGGGGTTCCTGTAGCTGGAACCCTTGCTTTCTTGACGTTTCTTTGAATTCTGCTCAGACATTCGGGACATAAAAATTTATTTAAACATTTTTAAGGCCGTTTGTGTTCTGGCCCAACAGTTATCGGTAACACACATGCAAACATAACATGCAGATTTAAACTCAAACCTATTAAAACACCAATTAACCCTACCAAAAATGCGAGAAAGAGAACAATTAAATATAAAATTATAAACACAAAAATAAATTAAAATAATAACAAAAAAGCACCAAGATCCGCACGAAACAAATACAAACATAACACGAAAACCCAACAATTTGACAAAAAGTTGACAATTTATCAAAAAATGCGAAATTTCATGAAAATGAAATAAAAATGAAATAATTTGAATTGGAAATAGTTCAATTAAAAATTCAAAAAGAAAAATTGTCAAATTAAATTACAAAATAATAAAATTAAGATTAGAATATACTAGAAAATCTCAAGGTCAAATTTTGTTTTACTAAATCAAAAAGAACACGCAAGGTTAGGGTCGTACAATAGGCATATATACCGATTCATTTTTACACAATTTTACTCCAGTTTTAACCAGTAATCGGTTTTTAACCAGAAGTAGTTTTCATAAACTTGAAACCAGTTTCAAATTAAAATGTGAGTGAGAGTATTGTTCGAAACTCTCTCCACGTCGCATTCTCGTAACCTCGATTGAGCTCTGCTTGGATGTCGGCGTGGGGAGAGCGGTGTGTTTTTTTATGATGAATATACTATCGGGTAACTTATATTTTAATAAATTATTTAAATAGAACCAAAACTTTATTTTGTATTGTCGAAATTTTTCCGGCCCACAACCAAAACATACCGCAAGATAATAAAATCAAATATACAATTCGTAATCGTGTAAGTGCGTGTATTATCACCAATGATTCGTGCCCGTGAAGGATCCGGCGTGAGAACACAGGAGCTGGAACGTCAATATCATTCCGTATAGGGGAAAAGGGAGAAGGGGAAATAGTTTTTTGACTGTTTCGTCGACTCCTAATTCCTATAAACTCGACCTAAACTATATTTACATACGGCTCAAAATTACCACACGAGTAGTCCAGTGGGCACTCATTAATTATAATATGAACACAAGGCCCTAAGGTCAATTCAAAGGGAAGTTCACGGGAACTAATAAAATGAAATCGTTGTTATAAACTTTTAATATCATGTTGAGAGTCAATAAAATTACTTGAGTAAACGTAAATTAATGCGGGTGTTATAAACTTTTAATATCATGTTGAGAGTCAATAAAATTACTGAGTAAACGTAAATTAATGCGGTTGTTACAAACTCTCATTGATATAAATTTCTAGCTTAAGGTTTAAGGTGAAGAATAAAATAATATAATTGTTGTAAATTCCGAACAATTTATGTTAAAGGCAATAAAAGTTTTTGAAATAGGGAAATCATTGTAACTCCTAATTACCGATTAAATTAGATTTGTTAGGGAAAAGAATAAAATAAAATTAATAATTACGAACTTTCGATATAACCTTTTAACAATCAACGAAATTTAAATAGCGTAAGGCCGACAAAATCTATGTGAGAAATAAATTAGCTGATTTTAAATACTATAAACACTGCAAATGATAATAAAAATTCATAAAAAACTTAATAGTGATGCATAAATAACGTGAACATCCGAGTTAGCCAATGTGGTACCCAACGTCAAATAAAACCTCAAGTGAGTAACGAATATATAAGTTTAGGATTTCTTCTAAATCATATGATTTAACATTTGGTTTCTTAAATAAGGATCGAAGAGTCAATAAGGAATGAATGACTTACATTTATTTTGTTTTAATAAAAAAATCCCGATACATGGCATAGTTGTGTTGGGCCAGCACACAAATAGCCTTGAGAATTGTTTAAATGCATCAGTAATACAGCACGAAAACCCAGCACCAAGATAACTTAAAATACAATAGACAACACCAACTAAACACTTTAAATTCTGAGAGAATATAAATAAATATAAAATCAAAAACATAAAAGTAAAATAAAATAAATACAAAATGCATCAAGAACCGCACGAAATTTACATAAAAAATAACATAATAACAAGAAAGTTCGACCGTAAAATGACCATTTATATAAAAGTAAAAATTAATGAATTAAATGAATAAAAATAAAATATTTTTGGATGAATAAATTTAATTAAAAATGTTAAAAATAAATTACCAATTTAAATTAAGAAATAAATAAAAATTTAATTTAGATAACACAAATAATTTCAAAGTCGAATTTTGTTTAATCGCAATAAAACTAACACGCAAGGTTAAGGCCAAATTATAGGTATAAATACTGATGTGTTTTCTCAAATTTTCAACTACTACTTTGTAGTATTAATTTCAACCAAATTTAAGATGCACATTTTTTATAAATCTTACTTTGTTGTGTGATTTTTTTCTGATATTTTCAGATCATTTATCTACAGTTATCGATATTTTCAGTTATGTTTTGTAGCAATATTTTCAGGCTATTAATCTACAGTTATGTTTTGTAGCAATATTTGCAGGTTATTAATCTACAGTTATGTTTTGTAGCAATATTTTCAGGTTATTAATCTACAGTTATGTTTTGCAGCAATATTTTCAGGTTGTTAATCTACAGTTATGTTATTTTGGTTTATGTACATCGATGCCCGATTTAAAATTTGTTTATATGAATGCCAAATATACAGTTTATGCGTCGAGACTTTTGCCTAATTCATGTGGTTATTTATTTTTTCTATTAATTTATTTTTGGTGGCCCACAGCCAAAACATAACGCAAAATAGAAAAATAAAACACACTATCGAACTGTGTAAGTGCGTGTAAAATCGCCAATAGTTCGTGCCCGTGAAGGCTCCGGAGTGTGGAACGCAGGAGCTGGAACGTCAATATTATCCGTACATAAGGGAAATTGGAGGGTAAATGAGTAGCCCTTTGGCTGCTCCTTCATCATCCGTTTCCTGTAAAATTGACATAAATTTTTAACAACAATCGGCTCAAAATCTCTAACACCGAGTAGTCCAGTGGTCACTCATTAACTATAATATGAATATAAATAAATCTTAAGGACAAAAAGAGGGAATAGGTAGCGGGGAAAATTGCGAAATCGTTGCAACAGTTAAAATGAATAACCATCGGAAAAAGATTAATCCGAACGACCAAAATCATGAAAAATAATGTTTTTAAATAAGAATTACATAAATTAATTGGAGTTGAGGCGGAAAATATGGGCGGGACGCTGCTCAAATATTCCGAATTAATTCAAATACTTAACAAAAATAGTAACGTAAAAATGGAACGCGTAAAATAAGGGTGGAACGCTGCTCAAATTTTCCGAGTCAATGAAAATACTTTGTCGAAAACTGTAGAATAGGGATGAACGGTAAAATAAGGGCGGAACGCTGCTAAAATTTTCGAATTTACAAAAATACTTTATCGAAAACCGAAAAATACAGATGGATTACGGCTAATGTTGTATATCAATAAAAAAATTTTAACGCTGAGGAATAAGGACGGATCCCTACAAAATCTTAATAATAATAACGATAATGATAAGAGTAATGGTAATTATAATAATAATAATAATAATAATAATAATAATAATTATAATAATAATAATAATAATAATAATAATAATAATAATAATAATAATAATAATAATAATAATAATAATGATAATACTAATAATAATCATGGTATTTGTAGTAATGATGATAATAATTATGATTATAATAATAGTGCTAATAATCATAGTAGTAATAACAATAAATATAATGGTAGTTATAGTAATAAAAATAATAATAAAGGTAATAGTAGTAACAATTAAGAAAGGTAATATATATAGTAGTAACAATGATGATGCTAGTAATAATAATAGGGAACAGTGTAGTTATAATAGGGATAAGGGTAAGAGATGTACTGTGTTTACTTAACGTAACCAAGGGTTTACAGACCATAAAAAGTCATCAACATGGACAATAATAAGAAGGACCAAGCGAATGGACATAAAGATAGATGGAATGAGAGTATAGGTTAACATTTGAAAGAGATAGGAGTATAATGGGACCTAAGAATCAAAAGCGAGCACAGGTCTTCTATCGACAGCTCGTTGGACTCAAAGATCGTTCGGTCAATTATAGCATTTGCAATAACGCTCACTTTTTGCGGACGATCTACCCACTCGAACACAGTTCCAACGTTGCTTAGCAACGGGTGCCGAGTGGTAAGCGAAGGAAATATTTGTATGGGGTTGTCTGGGTAACAACCATATAGTTTCAAAATATCAACACCCAGAAACCCACCAGTTGTAAAGATTTTGCGGTAGAACCAAAACCGTAACCGTGTCCACTACAATTTCTTCACCATCCAAATTGCAGCCGGCAGGATTGCTTGTACGGACGGTTACACGCCGCCGTGCAATACCTCCTACGACCTAGACGACGAAAAGTTGAACGTCAGAGCGGAGCCCATGGATGCAGTTCTTCCGCGAAAGGTCCTGCCTCGAAAAATGCGAAGGAACGAGGAAACCGCTGAGAGACATCAGGAGCATCCTTATTCCCGGACCGGTGTGAGATCAAATCCTTTTCAACATCCTAGAAGAACTGACAATAGCAATTACCGACGTTGACGCATGATAAAACCAATTTTTTTTGTTTAATAAAATAATTGTTCTAGTTAATTTTCTATATTTGTTTAACCCATAGTTTTAATAAAATCACGCTCGACGAACCATATTATTAGTGATTATAACCCATTAATTACACTGAATTAGAATAATATGACATGGTAAATTTACTTTACAGATATGGAGCCAGCGAGGACATTACAACGCGAGTTGGACTACGCACGGAAAACCAACGAAACACTCCGGGCTCAACTCCTGCAGCTGTCCAATGAAATTCAACGAATTCGAGCCACGTGGGTAGAACCGGCCAAGGTAAAAGCACTCTATCAGAAGATAACAACCCCGCAAAAGGGCTGGACGGGTGAGAAGCAAATAAATCAGAGCTTGAGGACGCAGATAAAGGGGCTAGAGGTGGCGGTGTCAGCCCGCCAGGAAGGTGCAGCAGTAACATACCCACTTGTCTTTGCCCCTGCTCAGTTAGCATATCGTGACTCGTCGACAACCTAGCACTCATCGGCCAGGACGTAAAGAACAAGCCAAACGCCGAGCTGCTCGAATATCAACCAATGTATAACGGACACGCCTAAATATGTGGTTTTATTTACAAAAATATATGTTTCTTGTCATTTAAATATCGCTTAGAGGGCCACATGAATGTTAAACACGTGAAATGGAATGAGAGGTCCACACGAAAACTATAAGAAGGACGATAGGAACAAACGTAAAGACAAAGGATAGGAAAGCATAGGATAACATTTGAAACGGATAGGAGATAAAAGGACCTAAGAATTGAAATCGAGCACAGGCTATCTATCGGCAACTCGTTGGATCCAGAGATCGTTCGGTCAATTATAGTATTAGCAATAACGCTCACTTTTTGCGGACGATCTAACCGCTCGAACACAGTTCCAACGTTGCTTAGCAACGGGTGCCGAGTGGTAAACGAAATATATTTATATTGGGTTGTCTGGGTGTTGAGTCAGAACACAAACGGCCTTGTAAATGTTTAAATGAATCGGTAACACACATGCAAATATAACATGCCGATTTATATTCAAACCTATTAAAACACCAATTAACCCTATCAAAATGCGAGGAAGAAAACAATTAAACATAAAATTATAAACACAAAAATGAATTAAAATAATAACAAAATGCAACAAGATCCGCACGAAGTAAATATAAACATAACACGAAAACCAAACGATTTTGACCAAAATTTGACAATTTATTAAAAAATGCAAAATTTCATGAAAATGAAATAAAAATAAAATAAGTGAATTGGAAATAATTCAATTAAAAATCTAAAGAAAAAATTGTCAAATAAAATCTCAAAATAATAAAATTAAAGAATAGAATATACCAGAAAATCCCAAGGTCAAAATTTGTTTTACTAAATCAAAAAGAACACGCAAGGTTAGGGTCGTACAATAGGTATATATACCGATTCATTTTTACACAATTTTAATCAGTTTTTCCAAATCAAAACTTTAAAACAGTTATTTTCACGATATAAGTGTGAGTTTTCTTATTTGGAAGCTCTCTCCACGTCGCATCCTCGCAATCTCAATGGAGCTCTGCTTGGGTGTCGGCGTGGGGAGAGTGATGTTTTTATTATATTTTGTTTATGTTTGGATGAGTAACTTTTATGTTATTTTAATAAATTATTTATAATGCATAAATTTGTTTTATATTGTCGAAATTTTTCCGGCCCACAGCCAAAGACACATTACAAGTTAATAAAA
Organism: Schmidtea mediterranea; assembly: GCA_022537955.1. Classification (NCBI taxonomy): domain Eukaryota; kingdom Metazoa; phylum Platyhelminthes; order Tricladida; family Dugesiidae; genus Schmidtea; species Schmidtea mediterranea. The sequence goes on along the minus strand of CM039679.1, from coordinate 197,276,990 downwards.
TCCGACATATTATTCGAATTCGTGTAAGTGCGTGGAATATCGCCAATGATTCGTGCCCGTGAAGACTCCGGCGTGCGGAACGCAGGCGTCGGAACGTCAATATTATTCCGTATAGGGGAAGAGAGGGATAAGGAAGTGGTCTTTTGGCTATCTCCTTGTCTCTCAATTCCCACAAATTCGACCTAAATTATATTTACACACGGCTCAAAATCACTACACGAGTAGTCCAGTGGGCACTCATTAATTATAATATGAACACAAGTGCGCCTAGGATCAAACAGGGAAAGGTGGCTGGGAAGTCAATGTAAATCGTTGCTATGATAAAAATTTCTTATTAAAACCTCCAACACCTATTAATTAAATTCGCCTAATGGCATCAAATTTTGGATACCACTCCACTAAAATGACGATTATAGGAATAACTAGAGGCGATAGGACCAAACATGATAAATTTCGAAAATTTTTTTCCTTACGAAAAACCCAGAAAGAAAAAGTGTAAAGATTACAACCAGATCCATAGGAAAACTAATTATACCCCATCTTGGTAGATAGCCAGCTTTATAAAAAACCAAAAGTTATTGAAGGATTATTAAGTTAAAAGAAATGTGCGATGCCTCATAACTAAACCAAATTATTATAAAACTTCAATGTCATGGGAAATCGTCTAGGTAAAATCCACCCCACTTACCGATCACTTCAGAAGCGCGATCACACTCTATAAATCAGTTAATAAGATTAGGGCTTAAGTTTATTTATGAAATATTTCATATTACGTATTAGAAATCAAACTGAAAATAACAAGTTTAACATACCTAATATAACTAACGATCAAAAAATCAAATCACATTAAATCCAAGAAAAAATCAATAATACAAAATAATATAATTCAACCATAATATGCCCAAGTGAAAGTGATACGACAGTTCTCCCAAATCCCTGGAGTAAAATTTGACTTCTAAAATTAAAGATTAATAACCGAATAAGAGTTTTCAAACCTTGATCAAACTTATGGCCAGAAATTGAAAACCCCCAAACGTAACTGGTAATTGTGAAGATTCCATTAGAGAATAAATAATGACAGAAACATGAGGTCTATCCGTGGCAAGCAATATAAAGAGTTTTCCTATCGACTAAACCCAATAAAGTAAAATTTTAAGAACAATTTCATTAAGCATACCATTAGAATTCACCACTGAGGCCACGTTACTAGAAGTCCATTCTAACCGAATAATCAGACGATAACCCCTTAATAAACTAATGATTAATAACTACATAGATATAACGACCTTACCTGAAATCATAACTCGGATAAAATCAAATAACGAATACTAATCCAAAAAATCAATCATCCACAACAAATTATCATCATTTGTTAAAAGAAAAAGATTAATCCCATAAGTAGAATTGATATGTCCACATGATCCTGTTCTGATCAACCGATGACCGATTACGAGTTGACTCTGAGAGGATAATAATTATTAAAATAGAAAGAGAACTTAATCATCCACTGATATCTGTGATTATTTCTGTTTCTTCGCCGAAATAATCCACCGATCCAAGCTAAACGAGTGTTTGAACCAACTAGTCATTAATGCCCAAAATCCATAATCAACGATAACCCCCTCCAGCGCTTAAACCAAACACAAACGGCAAATTGTAAATATTTGCTTGATACAACAAGTCCACCCGAGAAATTAGGTCAAGGAACAATTTCTTTTATTGAAATTTGTCCTAAGGTTGAATTCCTGAAGGGATAAAGAGTAAAAATGTTTTTTGAATACAATTTTAAAATAATACTTGAGGTTGTAACAATCTAGCTAAAATCAATTGCATACGAACCTACAATTATAGGAATAATTAATGGGATAGATTTAAAAAGACAAACTTGAAGGTTTACTAAACACGTCTGTCTACATGGATCGATAATCTCTCATGCTTGATATTGATGTCAAGATTAATCAATAGTGACATTTATTCTTCATACACCAACTATAGTACAGGATGCAGCATGCACACACCATTCAGTGGATACACACACACTGTGCAGAAAACTCCTTTAGCAATGTCAGTCAGTGTGACCTTTCCAACACGCATGTACTACTGGCAGGCATACACATCTTTCTACTCGCATCTGTAACTGGCACCCCGATCTATATAAGAAACCTCGATAGTTTTGGATTGACAATTAGAGAAAATTAATAAGGAATGTATCGACCAGGAAAACCGATGAACAAAGGCACAACTACCGGAATCTCAGACGAAGACGTCGTTTTAAATTCCAGAAGTCAGACATTAGGTAAAATTATTTTTCATGAATGTACTATTAATCCGGTACCAGCCTTAGGTAAAAACTCGTCCAATATTAATTTAATCATCCCAAACCGACTAAAGCTAATAGCGAAGATAGGATGAAATGATCTAAGTGTAGTTAGCATGAACCTCTTCTAGCAAATAAACCTTTGATTTTTAAATTTTGTTTATTTAGTTAATGACATATTAACAGTAGATGGTCCTAGTGTAAGATAGCCCTACTGTGAATATTTTTAAAAAAAACCCTTATCGAATAAAGATACGAATGTTAAGTTTTGTGGTTGTTATTTTATTCAATTATTTATTTTATTTCGTAGTTAAATAATGATTTGGTTATCACTATAACTAAATTTCGAAGTAGAAAGCATTCCGATTTATAAATAATAATTATTAGACGCATTATCATTAAAAATAACTAAATAGATCTTTCAATTTAATGATCCGGTGTCCCGAGTTAATAAATTGCAAACCCGATTTTCTTGGAAAAATAAAATCCTAACCTAACTAGATAACCTTGGTGGACGACGACCCATATAACATACGCCTGGATAGCAGCCTCATAATTAAGTAAGAGGAGATGGCTCCGACTCATTAATATTACTCACGATTAGCAGTTCCCATAAGGGCGGATGATCAAGTGACCAAGGGTAGACGAGAAACTTTTTGCGACGATAATTTCGTTACCTGACACATGTAAATTCAACTAATTAGTTAACCTAATTTCCACCCATGTTTCATTAATTTTATGATTTTCTAATTTACTCTAGCTGAATTTTTAGGTATTTTAAATACGTGGAATTATTTTATACTTATAAGATTACTAAATTACACCAAATTTTGATTCTAATTTAAAAAATTTTTATTTTGAAAATAACTGAAGTATTACACCATGTTGAATAGTTGGAACTTCGTTTTTTAAAAATCCTGTAAGGAATAGTTCCGTGGGTGCATTTTATTTCTGTAGTACAGTGGCAAGCCGAATTTTTGTTTGACGACCTGCTTCACGTTTTTTATATTTCTTTTTTTTTTAAAAAAGGATTGAAAATAGAAGCCCTTCTACGGCCCAAAGGGTACAGTTTGTTAAAGAATTATTCTCCCTCCATCTTAGGATTTGGTAAATTATTGTAAATGATTGAAAACATAAGGCATAGGAGATTCCAGACGGGGAATACAATATTGGTTAACTAAAGGATGGAGATGATCAACTTAATCCAATCTCGTTTAGAAAAACAGGACCCTTAGTTCGAGTTCCCACACACGTCGCCGACCAGTGGAGACAAACTTGGCAACGAATCTGGAGGGAAAGGTACAGTGACGTGCCCCAACCATAGCCCCGAAGGACCACCTGGCAATCGTTGGAAAACAACAGGAGACCGCTGTTGTCGAATGGACGAAATAGGGGTCAGAGTCCGGCCCAAGAAATTCGGGATCATGCCCGATCTCTCCTTACACGCCTCGAGGACCACCAGCGGCAGGTCGACTTTCACGTGGTCAGGGCCAGACAATATCTGGCGAATGTGGAAGATGACATTGCGGCCGGTAGGATCGCGGATTCCTACAATTATATGCCGCAGCCAAGTTCCAAACCTATCCGAAACACCAAGCGACTGGTCTTTGTGTATTATGGGTACCCATACACCCAGCCGGCCACGGACGAAAATGTTGAGGGGCAGCATCAAAACCCTCAATCCCCGTTAACAATTCAAACACTAATGAAGCTAAATTTAATTTTCAATAAATAATTAGTTGTTTTTTCACGAATTTTGTTGTATGACTTAATGTCGTAACGATTTGTATGAACAATTGAATAATTTACGATTTGCGGATCATAGTTAATGGCATTGTTTTGCAGAGATGGGATCACTGGAAATTTTGCAAAGGGAACTAGAACATTCTCGTAAACTCAACAAGGACTTCTATACACAACTTATCGAGATATCAAGGGCAATACAACAAACCAAAGCCTCATGGATGGAACCGAGAGACGACGGCCACGGATCCGAAGGCTACCCCCAAAGACAAACAGCTACCGACCTGGACGAAAGGAGCGGGCTAAACGTCGAGCCGCTGGATTATTAAATAATGCATAATAAACTTATAAAATGTGTTGTTATTTTATAAAATATATATTTATTGTTATTTAAATGATATTTGAGGGATTCAATAAGTGTCAACTCACAGAGGCAGTATGAGGACATTTCACAGCCTGAATGAGAAAGTTGCGCGAGAACTATGAATACAAACGATGACATTAACGATATAAGGGGACCCAAATCAAAAGCGAGCACAGGTCTTCTATCGAAAGCTCGTTGAATCAAGAGATCGTTCGGGCAATTACAGCATTAGTAATAGCGCTCACTTTTTGCGGACGATCTACCCACTCGAACACAGTTCCAACGTTGCATTTTCGCTCGACTTTCCTACCCGAGAATTTTTTAAAAAATAATTTGCAAATCTATCAACCCTTAATAAAATTAGATAAAAAAATTTGCAAAATCTTTCAATCCCCTAATAAAAAATTTGTTAACTTGTCAAAATAAAAATTTCTTTAAATAAAAATTTGTTGACTTGATAAAATTGGTGGGTTACTGGGTTCCGCTATTTGTTTAAAACATCCTATTGTTGCCCCGGTAACGCCATATAAATATTACTTGGACTACCACTCGACACCCGTTGCTAGGCAACGTTGGAAATGTGTTCGAGTGGGTGGATTGCCCGCAATAAGTGAGCATTATGGTGGGTTACAGGGCTTCGAATCTTGCATATCGCTCTGGTTACCCTCGTAACGCCATACAAAATGATGTTGATCGCCACTTGGCACCCGTTGCTAAGCAACGTTGGTAATGTGTTCAAGTGGTGGATTGCCCGCAAAAATTGAGTACCATGTGCTAGTACTGTAGTTGCTCGGACAATCCTCGGGTTCACGAGCTGTCGATAGAAGACCTATGCTCGCTTTGTTCGGTCCCCCATAACTATTCAGGCTTAGTTCGTAATTGACTGTGGAAAACTGAGACGTAATAGGGTTACTTGTGAGCGTACTGGCATGTAATTTCAAAAGAAAACGACTCAACTAAGGCTAAAACTACTCTATTCGAATCAATAACATATGGAACAGCTACTGTTTGGCGTTTTGAAGTTGGGTTGCTCGACGTCGGGCACGCTCCTTGCGTCCCGGCCGACGATTGTTTGTTGGAGTGATAGGTTGTTCCGTTAATTGGGTGGTTGTCTGCGGCAATTGGGTTGGGGCGAAGATGAGCGGATAAGTTACCGCTTCACCCTCCCGGCATACTGCTAGGGCGACTTCGAGTCCCCGAATTTGAGTGCGCAGGCTCTGATTGAGCTGCCGCTCCTCTGCCCAGCCTTTCTGTGCCGCCGTGAGTCGGTGGTATACTGCTCTCATTTTTGTTGGATCAACCCATGTTACTTTTATCTGTTGAGTCTCTCGAGTTAATTGAATGATTTGGGCGAGTAATTCGGCATTCGATTGTCTCGCGTGATCCAATTCTGCTTGTAGAAGTCGTAGGGATGACATTACTATAATAGAAGAGAGCGGTTTAATTTTCTCAGCGCCTCCATTAAATCAAATTTTATTTATTGAAACAAATCGTAGGAAACAAGCTTATCTATGAGATTAAATAACAAACGAAAAAGACGTTCATTGCTTAGATTAATTTCTACAACACTTCATCGTTAATATAACTCGTCTTCAGGGAATTCTCTCTTTAAACTCCTCTTCAGAGCCGCCACCGTATAGGGCCGTCGGGTATCGCGGACCGGTCGAGGTGGGTATGTCTCCGCGATACGCCCGACGCGGATGTCCTCCTCTACGTTCGTGAGGTACATCCGGGCTTTGACCACGTCGAGGTCCACTTGCTCCTGCACCCTTTCCCAGAAGGTGAGGAGGTTTCTGGCGTGCTCATATATTTCTTCGGCCGGGTATTGTGGTCCGGCGAATCTACAGGGATCGGATTCGAGACCCAGCAATCGCCAAGTGGTCGGGTATGACCACCGGGGTCGAAGTTGATCGATAGTTGCAGTAGTTTTCGGTACCTTCCTTGGGTGTGGTTCACCTACTGTTTGAATAGTCATTCGGTCGAGAGGCATATCTAAATTATTATCGTCATCAAATTCACTTAAATCGTCGGCTTATAATAATAATCGACTAAACGATGATTATGTTATTGCTTTCAGACTTATCGAGCTCTACTAGCTTGGTTATTATTGCAACTTTTCGCGAAAACGACTAGGGCGATTTATCTGTAAGTTCCTGGTGTGACGTATTCAGTTGGCTAGCTTTTCTCGCGGTACCCCCCTACGGTTCTTTTTAACGATGATAACAATCAGAACACGTTAGGTGATACTCTAGTGTCATGCAAATGAGTAAGTCGAAAATCCACGATTTATCAGGTATTAACGTTTGTTAAGTCAGGATTTGTCCAGTGGATGAAATTACTACTGATTAAGATTCATTTAAAAGTTACTGCATACTTAGTGATACTATCCGTTAAAAGATGGAATTACTATTGATTAAGGTTCATTTAAAAATTGTTAACTACCTAGTGATACTATCCGTTAAAAATCGATTTCAAAACTCAAGGGATCCGCGATATTATCAGATATTGAAGTTGATTTAAGGTTTACCAAACACCTAATGCTGTTTGAAATATGTAAGAGTTATGTTAATTAAAATAAAATTGTAATGTACTAATAGGAAGGATGCTTAAATTAATTTTAAATTTCACCTTTAGGTGACGCCGATGTTTATCGAAACAGAGTTAGAATTGGATTAATTTTATGATATTTGATTTAGGTACATCCTGTAGGGACGATGTTGACGGAAACGTCAATCTCACGAGTGTCAAATTTATTCGTCTTGGATTTCCGGCTTCCGGTGGATTCTCTCAGATAAATTATCAGTCGGCTACTTCTATTATCGATTTAGTGAAATTTCCGGTTGTGAAGTGCGCGTAGACTTTCTATTAATGGAATTCTTATCAAATATCACTGTGACATTTATCATTTGATATATATTTATTCGTCGAAATTGGACTATATCGAATTTTTAGCGCGTCGTAAGTTAATCTCTCATGATTTTGTTGGTTTATTTACTAAATTTATAGTCGTTCGTTTAGTTTCGTCGGGAAAATTATTGGATTATTCTCGGGTCTAAAACGGGTGTCAGGATATTCATCAAATGTCAAGAAAAACTTTCTAAGCTAAATGTTATCATCGAGTTGCATCTAATGCTATTTCGTTTCACAATAAATTAATCTGTTCATGTTTCTAATTCGGATCAGTTTCGATTCTTTCCCTACTTTTCAACAATGATATTAATTTGGATTTTTGTAACGACAATCGCAGGTTAATAAACGGTCAACTCATTATTCCCGTTATTTAAATAATGAGTTTTTGGATTATTACTTAACGAATTATTTTATTTTTATCGATCGTTTTTGACAGTTAACCAAACGATTACTTTATTTTTAATTCCTAATTTTTTCCCTTTATTCAATCAATGAAATAGTTTTCAGTATTTAACTAAATGATTGCTTTATAATAAATCTTTACTTCCTACTTTTTCCTTTTGTTTAATCGATGAAATTTTGGATTATTAATCAACAAATTATTTTACTCTAATCAAATGATTACTTTATTTTTTAAATACTAAATTTTTAATCAATTTTATTTCAAATAGTTTTTACTTCCTAATCAATGAAATTTTTGATTATTAATCAACAGATTATTTTGTTTTAATCGATAATCTTCAGCATTTAATCCAATGATTTCCTTTTAAATAGTAAATCTTTAATTAATTTTGTTTCAAAATATCAATAGTTTTAGCTATATCAACGATTTAATTTATTTTATCCCCATGTCCTTTCCCTTTAATAAGCCTTAGGCGCCTTTTGTGTTCATATTATATTTACTGAGTGCCCACTGGACTACTCGGTGTGGTGATTTTAAGCCGTGTGTAGTATAAATTTAAGTCGATTTTACAGAATTGAGAAACGAGGAAGCAGCCAGAGACTTCTTCCTTATTTCTCGCTTCAGCTATAGGGATAATTATTGACGTTACGACCGCTGCGTTGCGCACGCTGAGTCTTCACGGGTACATATCATTGGCGATTTTCCACGCACTTACATGCATTTGCACTATGTTGATTTTACTATCTTGCGTGATGTGTCGGCTGTGGGCCGGAAAAATTTCGACATTGAAAATTTAAAGAAAAAACATATCAAATAAGTTATGTATATTCATAATATTTATTAATTATAAAACAATAAATTTACCCATTTTAACCATTCCATAAAAACATCAATTCATAATACAAAATGACATAAATACCTCTCTCCCCACGCCAACGCCGAGCAGAGCTCCATTGAGATGCAAGGACGTGACGTGGAAAGAGGGTTCCACCATAAATAATTCTCACCTAAAAATTGAATCCGACAATAGATTTAAAATCAAGTTTTGATTCAAGATGGTTCTAACAATTTTCAGAATATAGTTTAAAACAGTTTGAGAATCGGTTCGTTTTCAAAAATGGTTTTTTTTTTAAATGTGAAAATGGATCAGTATATATACCTAATTTTATGACGTGTAAAATTTGATGCAGTAAAACAAAATTCGACCTTGTTCTTTTCTAGCAAATTCTATTATTTATTTTTATTATTTTTCGATTTACTTTTATAATTTTGTATTTAGAATTTTATTGAATTATTGCTAATTCAAATTTTTCAATTTAAATTCCACTTTAATGAACTTTAATTGATTTTTTCAATTTCGTCGAATTTGTCGTGTTTTCTTGTTGTATTTGTGTAGGTATCGTGCGGATCTTGGTGCATTTTGTTATTATTTTAATTTATTTTTATGTTTCTTAATTTATATTTAATTCCTTTATTTCTTAGATTTTATATGGTTTAATTGGTGTTTTTCAGGTTTATTTTAAATTGCGTGTTGTATCTGCGTGTGTGTTTCTGATCCATTTAAACATTTTTCAAGGCCGTTTACGTTCTGGTCCAACAATTATTACTAATACTGTAATTGCTCGGACAACCCTCGGGTTCAACGAGCTGTCGTTGGAAGACCTATGCTCGCTTTGTAAGGTCCCCAGTGTGAGAAAATTCGAGATCCGATTCAGGTTGATCAGTAGAAATAGAACCATGTTTCGACGACACGGTGTGAGTACTCACGATGATAATTCCATACATACCATATCGTGTGGCCTATTACTGTATATTTGTTTGACACTAATTGCAATTTTATTTATTTAAAACAAAAGCGATCAAAAATATATATAATGTCGGTAAGTTAGTGCGATTTGCTTGGTAGACGTGCAGCTCTGCGGCGGGCACGTTCCTTGCGTCCTGGCCGGTGGTTACTAGACGGCACTGTTGATTGATTCGCTGCTAGCAGGGCATTGTTGATTGGATCCTGGTACGCCTACTGAGATGGGGCAAAGATAAGCGGGTAGGTTACCGCTTCCCCCTCACGACTGGCTGCCAGGGCGACTTCCAATCCCCTGATTTGCGTCCGTAGACCCTGGTTGAGTTGACGCTCCTCCGCCCAACCCTTTTGAGCGGCTGTCAGGCGTTGGTGGATGGATTTGAGCCTTGCCGGATCCATCCAGGTCGACTTCACCTGCTGCACCTCCTTGGTGAGCTGAATTATTTGTTCATACAAGGACTTGTTGGATTTCTGGGCGCGATATAGTTCATCCTGTAGCAATTTGGCGGGGTTCATAGCTAATAACGATAGAAATAATTAGAAGATGGTTCATCGATAGATTATAACCGTATAACATTCGGTTTATTTCAAACAAAATTAAGGCAACATCACTAGAAATCTTAATTAAGGGAAAAAAATAAAATAACGAAAATATAACATTCACGAATTTAATTTGTATTATCTAAACCACAAATAACAAAATTCTTTCGGGCGATCATTACACAAAATTTGGCTCCAAATCCCTCAAGAGAATCTTTTGGCCACCCACTCTTTGGGTGTGTATCCCGAGATCGACATAACCGGTCTCTTCGTGTCACGGGCTCGCGTCGTAGTGGTTGGCGAGTTCCGAGTTGGAGCGATTGGCTGGAGATGCCAATAGTTATCGGCGATCCGACCCGCCAGTAGATCTTCCTCGAGGTTCGCCAGATACTGGCGAGCTCGGATTACCTGCCGGTTTACTTCGAGCTGGTGATTTTCTAGATTGCTGAGCAGTCGTTGAGCCTGTTGGTGAATCTCCTCGGTCGGGCTCCATTGATCGATTGTTCCTAGTCCCCGATTGTTTCTATCGAGAAACTTTGACGGGGGGAATTCTGGGCACCTCTCCTGACGGTACTGAGCCCAGGCACATCTCCATCGGTCCACGAGAGAGATTTCCGTCTGATCCATTGGGTTATTCACTAAAATGAATAGTATTAATATTATAAATCTTAGTGATAGGAAACAGTGACTATGATGGGTCTCTCGCCGTCGATGAAACTAATTTCGGTTATTATTATATATCGAGGTTTTGTCGATCTCTCAGTTATCTCATAGGGAACGTAGTTGGTTTCACTTCAAGAGTTGGCTTGATTTTTATTGTCACTATGTATATCTTCTCATTATTTCCATACTAGTTCAGGTTATTCTAGAACGCTTAGTGCACATCATTGTAAAAATTTTTACGTCCGTCAGAATCTTTGGGGCGAAGTACTCTCTTGGTTTCGGCAAGTCTAGGAAGGGCAATGGCTAATACGACGCTGGCTCTATAATGAACTCTTCCGAGTGATGCCCCTAAAACTATTGAAACTAGACTAAATGGTATGTGGAAATTATAAGGACATGATTAATCTTTCTACGGCGGGACGTATAGATACTTTAAGAGAAGAATTGCGATGATCTGTAATTTAGTGGCCTAAACTATACTTACTCAGGTAATTGAAAGGTATTCGTGAAAAAATGGAAAATTGTCGATGATGGGGACGGCTATAGGGGATGTAAGTTAGACGTAATAATTGGTTAGACATTCACATTTATTTGAAATCAACATTTTATATGGATAAAAGAAGCATTTAGTATTTTTAAACTAAATATAGATGAGAAACTATTTACTATCCAAATTTAAATACGGGTAGGAAAATTGTTTGCAATTAATGAAAAACTGTTTACAATTAAAATTTGAATATTAGAAAAGGAAAATTATTTATTATGAACTTATGAATAGTAAAAATCATGTATAATTATAATTTAATACAAGAAAATTATCTACAATTATGGTTTAGACGTGAAAGTTATTTATTATTCAATATAATTTATAATGATCTTACATTCCGTTGTCTCCTGTGCCGCTGTAGCTCCTTCTGAGGACATTCCAGGTCTCACCGTCGTTTCATTTGAAATTGAATGAGTATCCATATTTAAAAAGGGAAAAAATTCCAAGTCGTGTTATAATGATAATTTATATGAATATATCAGAGGATGTCTGTGCACACGGATCGATTTATTCTGCCGAATCTCGATAAACTGAAATGTTTATATTGAAAGCTTTCGTTGGTGAACAAATTGGTTATCGTGTAGAAAACGATTACAATATTTATATTAAAAATCCCGGTCCGGATACGAATTGTTTATGAAAACGACTGAAATGTTAAAATTATACTTGTTGATCGGTTGATTTACGAATTGTTATTGTGGAATTTTCAATTGTCAGTATCCAACCATTTGAGATTTTATAAAGGTCGATTTTTCGGCGATCATCGATAATTTGGAGTTCATTTCGTTACGCTGTCTGGTAAGTTTCTTTATACGATTATTTTTTATGCTAACCAATTTTCTTTAGTTGAGGTGGATTGCCTTTATTAACGGGTTAGTTATTTTTCCGGGAGATTTGGCCTTGGTTTATTAATGAAATTTTGTTCAGGGAAATTATTTATTAATTGATATTATCCGGATTTTAACGTTGGGTGATTTTGATTTATTCAAGTTAAATTAAGTCATGATTTAGAGTAGTTATGGGCGGGTTTGTAATCTCATTCTGTTCGGGACGGACGAGATGTTATTCAGTTGGGTGATGGAATTCGAGACTCATAACTTTGGATTTGAAACTTTTAACGCGCTATTGAATTGCTTCCTATCATCTGATATTTTAGTTCGAATTTTTTATTCTCTCGATGGAGTCATGGATTATATTGAAGTTGGTCTTGGACAATGTGATTTTTAAAATTCTGGGGAATTTTGGATTTTTTTTCTCGCCTTTTTATGTGAATTCATATTGATTTATTCCAATCCTACATTATGAACGTTGGAGAATGTTAATCGAATATTATTGTTCATTTGTTAGTTTAATTCATCATTGATACTAGGGTCTTTAAATTTATCGAAATTATTATGACCTGGCGGGCTTAGAGTTAACCTAGTTAATATTAACGCTTCGTAATTTACACTCATTAAACTGAATTTTTGATTAATAACCTGAAATGATAACTCATACCCCGCGTTTACAAAAAATAAATTTATAATTAGGGTTAATAATACGAATTTCCGATTTACAATATGAATTTATGAATAATAATGTGACTTTATAACCAATAATAGGAAATTGTAATTAATACTACGAATTTATAATTAGTTGTATGATTTTATAATTAGTAATACGAAATTATGGCTAATAATATGGATTGATATTTAATAATAAATTTATAATTAATGACGGGAATTTATAGTTACGGTTAATAATATGAATTGATAATTAATAATCTGAATTTGTAATAAGGATTTATAATCGATAATATGAATTTATAGTTAATAATATGAATATACAATTGATAACATAAATTAATACCATGAATTTATAGTGAATAACAACGATTTCATTTTTTATTTAATTGCCCGTCACCCTCCCTTAATTGACCTTAAGCGCATTTTGTGTTCATATTACATTTATTGAGTGCCCACTGGACTACTCGGTGTGATGATTATGAGCCGTGTGTGAAATATTTAGGTAGAATTTAAAGGAAACGAGAAACGAGGAAGCAGCCAAAAGACCTCTTCCTTATTTCTCCTTTCTTCTATATGGGATAATATTGACGTTCCAACCCCTGCGTTCCGCACGCCGGGTCTTCACGGGCACAGATCATTGGCGATATTCCACGCATTTACACGAATCTGAATTGTATGTTGATTTTACTAGCTTGCGATGTGTCTTGGCTGTGGGCCGGAAAAATTTCGACAAAAGATTTAATTAATTTTATGAAAACAAATTTTAACATCATAAATATTTATTAATATCTATAAAAGCAAAGTACAAAATTACTTGACCAATTCAATCCAATTAAAATTTCATAAAAAATACATCTCCCTCCACGCCGACATCCAAGCAGAGCTCTACCGAGGTTGCGAGGATGGGACGTGGAGAGAGTTCCAAATAAAACTATTTCTCACCTAAAAATAATAATTCACAATAGATTTGTAAACAAAACTCAAAAATGATTTTTGATTTGAAAATGGTTAAATTAAATGTGAAAATGCATCGGTATTTATACCTATTTTCTGTCCCTAACCTCGCGTGTTAATTTTGATGTAGTAAAACAAAATTCGACCTTGTTATTTACTAGTGTATTCTAATATTTATTCTTATTATTTTTTCATTTATTTAGACAATTTTTTATTTAGAATTTTTATTGAATTATTTCTAATTCAATTCTTTGATTTAAATTTCATTTTCATGAACTTTTATTAATTTATCAAATTTCGGTCGAATTTGTTGGGTTTTCATGTTATGTTTGTGTTTATATCGTGCGGATCTTGTTGCGTTTTGTTATTATTTTAATTTATTTTTATGTTTATTATTTTATATTTAATTCTCTTTTTTCTCATATTTGGTAGGGTTTAATTGATGTTTTAATAGGTTTATTTTAAATTTGCGTGTTATGTTTGCATGTGTGTTACCGATCCATTTAAACATTTTCCAAGGCCGTTTGTATTCTGGCCCAACAAAATGCACACAATCAAAATAACATTTACTCTATAAGGGGTTTCGCCGAAAATGCTTAAAAGCACACTACCTAACATGGAATGATAAAAATAAATTTCTTAAATTTCTTAAATTTTACAAAAAAATTTCAAACTTTGAATTTAGAATAAAATTTTCATATATGAAATTTTTAAAGTTAAATTGGTGTTTAAATACGCTAATTTAACTTAAATATAAATTTAAGAAATTTTATTTATTTCCTTTTATGAAATAATTATTATTTTTAGGTAAATGAATTTTACATCCACCCAGCATGTTGCTTGGGGTATTACTATATTTATTAATATAGTTTTATCTTCATGCAATATCAGAGGTGGAATCATCGTCATGGAATTAAATTAATTGTAAGTTTTTATTTTAATTTATATATGTAATTTTTATAAAGTTAGAATATAAATTAATAAATAAATAATAAATATTAATATAAATTAAGTTATATTAATATTAAAATAACAATTAAGTTAACAAATTAAATTATTTCATTAGTTACTTTCATCTTTTTTTTATTTGCATAAATTTGTAAAGATTGCAATCTTTGCCGAAAAACTCGAGAAACTCTGCATTGAGATATTTCTTTTATTAAATAATGTCCATATGGAAGAGTTGTAATTCCATTATTCATAATCCATCTTTTATAATCATAATTATCCAATGTTGGTTTTAAAGATTTCTCAAGATAAATTTCATGACTTTTTGATCTAAAATTATGAAATATTTCAACTTGTTATCACTTTTATTTGCAACACAATTTTTAAAATCATTAAATTTTATTTTTTTACTTTCAGAATATTTAACCACTTTATATTTATTTTCTTCGCTTTTAACCATTTTTAATGCATATTGTTTTGATCTGATGACAACAACACTTAATATTGAATTTCCAGGTTTTTCATCTTTATAAGTAAATAATTCACCAGATTCATTTATTAAATTATTTAATTTTACATCTTTGTTAATTTCGTTAAATAAATCTTCATCTCTTTTAATTTCTAAATATATTGAATCTGTATCCATTAAATGTAAAGAAATTCTATCTTGGAAACCTCCAGTTGACAACGATGTTTGAAAATGTGGTTGTAATGTCATAATACATTTCATACATTTGTAATTTTGATAATTCTAGAATACTGAATCCAACATACATCGGTTTATTATGTTTTTGTATAACTTTCCATTTCAATAGCAACCAATTTATTTGAAAATCTTTCACAATTTTTAAATGTTGGTCTTGAAACCATTTTAGAATATTTTATTAAATCTTGAGAACTATTTGTTAACAAATTTATGTTTACAAATTTATCAATATTTTCCATAGTTTTTCCAAAGACTGAATTATTTAATAATTTATACAGCATTTTTTCCAAATTCATCCTTGTTTGATGTTGCTTCTTTTCTATTTTTAATATTATCTTCAATAAAGCTTTTCATAAATGGTTTTTGTTTAAAACTAATAATATTATAAACTTATTTTTAATTTCATTCCATGTCGAAGATAAAATTGTAAATTTCTGTAATGACATAAATATTTTTCTTTATAATGTTGAGTGCATAGTAATTTAATAGCTGAATCATTCTTTTCTAAAGTTTTTGATTTTTGTCATGGTGATAATTCTTCATATTTTATTTTTGTTTTTACTGGTGCTAAAGGAAAATACATTGTTTTATCATGAATTTCCTTAGGATATTCCAAATCAACTTCTAAAAAATATCCAGTTGATGAATCTTTCGGAGTTGGTAATATTTTATCTAGGAGTTATTCAGATTGACCAAAGGTCTCCATGTTTCCTTCAACATCTACCCATTTAAAATTACCAATTGGTAAATATTCTGTCATTATTCCAGAATGTAATGCAGTTGCATCAATATAAATTAAATCAGATTTATCATTTAAACATTTCAACACTTGTTCATATTCATCATCTTTAATTTCTGTTACGGGTTCAGGATATTTATCATAAAAATATTTTTCATTCCAAGAAGTAATCAATCTATTTCCCATCACAGAACTAACTCCTCCACGAATATTATTTTTTACAATATTAAACATGTTAACATCAGTTAATAAATCTAAAACAACACCACTTTTTTTCAACATTAAATCCCAAGATAATGAAGGTGTTGAAATATAATTACAAAGATTTAATTCAAATTTCTTTATAAAATTTTCAAAACAATCAGTTAAAATAAAAGTATCAAGTCTTAAATATAAATCTGTATATTCTCCTAAATATTTACATTGAAATAATTGATACATTTCTAAATATCTTGAATATTCTTCATCACTAATATCACAATCATTTAAAATTGAAGAGAAATCATCTTTTTCAAAAAGATTATTTTCTTCATATTTTTCAAAGGAATCAATGTAATCATATGGATAAATTCCTTTTTGTAAATAAGTTTTATATTTTTCAAATGGAATATTTTTAGGAATTAAAATATTTTCCATTGTATATTTAAAATCTTCAAGTTTTAAAGCTTTGGATATTTGATCTAAACTTGCACTAAGGAAATTTAATGAATCAAATAATTTCAAAAATTCATATTCTAAACATTTATATTTTTCCTATAATATTAAAAGAATTTTTATTATCTATTGCCAAACTTTTTATAAATAAATGTATATCATAATTGAATAAATTATGAAATATAACTGGAATCTTTGATGGTTTCTTGAGTTTAATATTACAAGATTTATGAGCGGCAACACGATAATTATTAAACTCTATAAAATGATCATGATCTCGAACAGAGGTATCTCCAAAGATTTATTTTTTACAAATCCAATTAATTTCAGTTGTTTCAAATTCTAATTCTTGTTCTTCTGACATGTTTAATTCATACTTTGATTTTTTTATTGTTTTAAATAATACATTCTTGTTAATATATTCAACAAATGTTTACAAAACCTGTTCAGGATTATTTCCTCGATAAAACATTTCTTCTGATTCAATTAATTCAGGATAATTACTTTTTAAATATAAACAAAATGCTGATGGTTTTTGATTTGTAAGGGGAACCTCGAATGATTTCTCAATTACAATTAAAAATTTTTTAATCTTTTCACATTCATCACAGTCTTCTTTATATACATAATTATTTTCATCATACAAATCTATCAAATCATATTTCTCTAAGATTTTAAAATATTCTTGTTTTAAATCTTGTTTAATATTAACAGCTTCAAAATCTTCATATATAACAGCTAATGGTTGTAAAAAATTTCCATATCAATTAAAAGTCATTTTTGGTCTATCACCAGATGGCATTTTAGCAAGTTTTATTAAATATCTTTCTTTACATTTTTTACAAAGTATAGAATTTGAATCATCAAGACCAACAGTTCTTTTTAAATGACCTAAGATTTACAATGACTTACATAAACAGATTCCCTAGTAAATATTCTATCACAAGGAACACATTTAAAATCTTTAGGATTAGGTTTTTTAGATTGAGCACTTTTAGGTTTTCCTTTTTTTGAGTACTCGACATTATTATTATTAATTTTTTAAAGGATTTATTTTTTTATTTTTTTATTTTTCCAAAATTTATTTTATCTTATTATATCATTAAAGATAAGAATCTATAAAAAATAAAAAAACAATAACCGCTATCCTCTCAGATACAGGTTTTACTTTTTTATAAATTTATATTTGCAATAATTTTATTCCAAAATTATAAATTCTTGATCTTTATTTTATATTCTTGTTTTAATTGTTTGGTCATTTATTTTTTAATTTCACGTTCAACTTCTTTGGAATATTTTATCTTGTTAATATTTTCATTTTTTTCATCTATTATTTTATTACTTGATTCAATTTCAGTAGGTGATAATAATCCATCTTCCAAAGCTTTAACTTGATATAAATATAACTTATTTATTCCATGATTTAATTCTTGGCATACTTCACGATAAATCTTTTTCTTTTTTGAAGTTAAACCGATTGAAATTCCTTCTCTTAAAAGAAGTAATAAAGCATTTGATCCTAAATCAAGTTGATAGACGTCGTTCCAGTATAATAAAAGAAGAAGAAACTGTTCAGTGTTTTTTGAAAAGGATTTTAAAATTTATCAGACACGGAGACAAATTAAAATTGGATGAATGGGATGCTTTGATATTTCAACAATTTACGATGAAGCAAGAGAACCAGGCTCTTAAACGTGAATTGTCTCATGCTGTTTATCAATACGATGTTTCGTGTAGAACTGTGACTCGTTTAACCAAAGAGGATACCACAGCTCGAGAAGTTCTATCTACTTTTAAACCACAAGTTGGAATTACATCTCAAATTATTTCTTCTCAAGCTGCACAATTCGATAAAAGTGAAGCAGGAAAAACTCTTCGTTGGATTGAAATGTTAAATGCTACAGTTCCAAGTCGTATTAAAGCTGCACTTGATAAAATCCCAACTAATATTCAAGAATTCCCTATGGATGAATATCATAACTTTCTGTTTGATGGTCTAGTTTCGGGATATTTGATGACAGCGTTGGGTTCAGGTCATAGTGAACAGTTAAATGGAAAGACCTTGGTAAATTCTGACGCAAGCATTCTCATCCTCAATCAAAATCTGTCGATCGGGGTTCTTCTGCAGCTGCGGTGTTTTTGTATCCTCATGGGCTTTGTAGCAATCGATAATAAATTAATTAAAAATATGAATAAATTCCCTATAACCTTGATTTATTAAAAGATCTAAAATTATTCCACTCCCACCAATAGTTAATTTAGACATTGGTTCAGAGACTGGAAGTGAATCTTTTCTAAGATTTAAAGTTTTTCGTTTGTTTCCAATTATATCTCTAATAAACGTTCCTTTTGAACCCATTATTCTAATTTTATTAATTTCAATATTTTGACCATTATAAACAAACATAACAAAGAAATCATCATGGTGGTGGACAAAATTAAAAGTATGATCCATATCTCCAAAACGCGAAGTTGGATAATTTTTTATTATAAAAGAAATCATGGATGACGGTTCTTCAATAGCATAAAAATCAAACGCTTTGTTATATTTTATATCCTTGAGGTTTGATGTTTATATATTTTTAGTAACATCTTTTTTTGAATGTTTCGAAATCATTCAAGAGTTGTGAAGATTCAATTTATAATGACTTATTTCATTCTTGAGAGTATCAATTACCATTCGGTCATCAATTGCACTCAAAGTTTTTCTAATTGAAGAGATTTCATCATCCCTTAGGTTTTGATTGCATTTTATCTTGGATGATTGGTTATTCATTTCACTCATTTCCAAATTTATTCTACTAATACTAGTAGTTAATTCATTAATTTGTTTATTATATCCCGTTTCTAAAATTATAATATATTTTTTAATTTCTTCATCTAAACGTTTACCAATTTCATTAATTTGAAAAATTTGCTTTGTATTCGATTCTCGATTCAATTCCTTTACAAATATTTTATTAACTGCATCTAAATCATTTTGAGGATATAAAATATTTTAAATTGAATTATTATTCATGTTTAATTCTTCTCTCATCCTATCACCATTTTCATTTACAAATTTACTTTCAACTTGTTCCAAAATTGAGTTAGTATTTAATGCCAGTGTTCCACCACCAATATTTTCAGGAATTACAATACTCATTTTTAAATTTTATTTTATTATAAAAGATCTAGAATAATTTATTTGAAAGACAATCCCTTTTATGTAATAAAATAAAAATACATAATTTTCCACATATTTTTGTATTCTCTTTTTGAACTTGCAAAGTATTATAAATATAACCATAGGTTAGATATAATTTCATTTCTTGGATTGGAATTATTCCATATGAATCAAAATAAATTTTATGTTTTTTAGAACAAAGAACCCAATGAGATCCATTTTCTTTTGTCTTTTCAAGATTAAAAATAATATTATTTGAATCTAAATAACTTTTAATTTGATCTCTTATAATTATTTTACATTTAAGATTTAAATCTTTTAAAATATCCCGTAGGTAAAAATTAGTTGTAGTGTCTCGAACATATTTATTTAGAAATTTATTTAATTAAACACGTGCCATTTTTAAATAATTAAAGATTGTACTCAAACCTGACGGAGGTGTAAACAAAAAGAAATATTTTCATTATTAAAATTTATTAATTCATCATTTTGATTTACAATTTTAAAATTTATACTTGAAATAGTTTTTTTATTCAATGAAAAATATTTTTGTGTTGATACTTGTTCTATAATTCTACTTTCATCTTGAGATATTTTGTATGGAAAACTATATATACAATTTGTAATATTTTCATTGTGATAGGTTCCTTCTATGATCATCATAAAATAAATTTATGCATGTTATTTTATAAGAATTATTATTTAATGTTGCAAACCATGATAATCCAATTTCATAATCATACTCTGAATTTAATTCTAGGGGAATTTGAAAGTTTGTTGTAAATTCTGATTCCCTAGAATTAAAAGTTAAATCTGTTTAATATTTTAAACTTGTTGATTCAATAGATTCAGCAGATTCAAGATTATTCTTTGTTTTAAAATTAATTACAATTTCACAATCATTCATTTTTTCAAAAAATTTCATCCATTTTAATATAAAAAAATTAAAGAAAATTAGACCTGTAACAAATCCCTTGAGCTCAAACCTGTCGTAAGTGTAAACAAAAAGAAATATTTTCAAAATTAAAATTTATTAAATTATCATTTTGATCTACAATTTTAAAATTTATACTTGAAATAGTTTTTCTAATCAATGGAAAAAATGGAACAGTTCCATATAAGAAACTATATATACAATTTCTTCTTAGTTCATTGTGATATGTTTCTTCAACCAAATCACATAATAATCTTATCGAGGTTATGTTTGAAATATCTACAATCTTTTAAGCAATATATAATTCATCAGTTGTATTATTTTCATAAATTTTACCAGTGAATCCTTAAAAATTACCAAATTTATTTTTTAATAAACATGTTTATTTTTGCTGTTGAAATATTTAATGAAAAAGTAACAATATTTTCTTCAGTATATCTCTTTTTTTATCAATTCAATTATTAATTTAAATAAAACATCTAATTCATATGCTCCAGGTGGAATTTTTATCAAACTATATCCATTAACAACACCCATAGTATTTGGTTTTCTAATACCAAATTCATTATTAACTTTAGTAATATTAAAAATAGTATTAAATGTTATAAACCATGATAACCCAACTTCATAATTATAATTTTGATTTAATTCTAAAGGAATTGGAAAATTAGCAGAAAATTCTGATTTTTTAGAATCAAAACTTAAATCTGCTGAATATTTTGTAAATAAAATATTAATCTTTTTCTCTAAATATTTCTTCAATTTAGATTAAAAATATTTAGGTTGAAGAACCAAAAAAATTAATTTGGTGGAGCAACTACAAAACCTGAACCTTCTTTTTCAACACTTGGAACGTTAGTGACTGCCTTCGCAGAAGTTTGAAAAGCTTTTTTATAAAAATTTATTATTTCTACATAATAGGGAGTTCCTGGAATCAAAATTATTGTTTTTGGTTTTGATAATTCCAACAATTCTTCTGGAGTATATACTGAATCAGCATCATTTGAATCCTCTTTTGATATCTCTTAACCTTTTTTATTTGATGCCGGTTGGATTTCATCCAGAAATGGCTGAGTAGAGGTCTCCAGAAATTTAAAATTTGATTTCAATTTATCCATAACTATTTTAAACATGATAATTTATATTATTTTATATTATATATATATATATATATATATATATATTATATATATATATATATATATATATATCATCTTTCCACTACCTATTTCAATATTTAATTCTTTTTCAACCAAAACTCAACAAAAACATTTTCCTTTAAAACCATCATCTTTTGTCATTTCTATTGTTACATTTACTCCATTAATTAATAGTTTATCATCTTGCTCACTAACATCAACGCAAAATATGGTATATAAATTTTTAAAATCTGAAAACTTTCATGACACATTAAAATATAACTTTTATATAGCATTGATTGATAATGTTTTGCTTTTTTTAAATGCTATTGGTTTTCCAAGATAATAACTTGAATTTAATTGAACACTTAAAGATTTTAATTGTTTATCATAAATTTTGAATTATTAGTTGTATAATTAACTGTTGAATCTTTAACTCAAATCAAAATAAATCAAGTTCTTGTATTTAAAATTGTTGATTTCCATGAAAATGTACGTCCTTCTAAAATATCTACTCAAGCTGGTATTCTTTGAAAAAAATTTACATTGATTGATTTTGAAATCATGTTTCATCTTTCAAGAATCTGAGTTTTGAAATGTGGGTTACAAGTTATTTATGGAACCATCAACATCATTCTTTCAAATTTTATTTCTGGTTTAGATTCTGGTTTTAAAGCTTTTCCATAAAAATATTTTTATAATCTTCATTCTTTTCCATAGTCAATTCAAATGAAATGTTATAAATTATTCTATTATATTGTTGAAAGAATCCAAATATATTTTTTAAAGGATATATTCCATCAAATGTTTTGGTTGAATAAAATCTTTTTCTAATTTTATATCCTTCATTTTTTTCATCACCAGTACCAGTATCTGGAATCCACCCACTTAGTTCACCATCTTGATTTTTAAAATTTGAATCAGTCCTAATAAATTGTAAAAATGAACTCATTTCACCTGTTTATCTTACATTTTCAACTTCTGTTGATCCTAAAGTTATTGAAATTTGATTAAATAAATTTAAAAGCAATTATGTTCAAGAGTTATTTTATCAGCTGGATCGATCCCTATAATTTTAAATTTATAATATATGAATGAATTGCAAATATCAAGTGGATTTGATGATTGTTGAATTTGAAACAATAAATTTCCAGGTAAATTTAATGCTTCTGCAGATGAAGTTGATGGTAAAACTTCTAAATAATATATCTTTTTTAATAAATGATTAAATTTACTGTTTTTATCCAAATTGAAAATCGACATTCTTTTTATTATTCAAAAATTTAAGAATTTGAAAATTTAAGATATTGTTTTTTATTAATCAATTTTTTGGTTAATAAAATTGACAAAATTGCATTTATGTGATTTTCACAATTATTATTTCCTGATTTTCTAGAAGCTAAATATTTTATTAATCTGTGGGGTTAGTGGTATTTGTAACTTTGACCCCTTACATACAATTCTATGCTTCTGCGACTTGTTACCCATTGCTAAGCAACGTTGGTAATGAAATCAATGGTTCTGAGACCGTCAAAGGTGAGATTTGCTTCCAAAGCTGCTAAGACGCGGTCTACAGTTGGTTCAGATGGCTACCGATAGAAGGTATATGCTCGTTTAGCTTTTAGGTCCCTTATTTCTTTCATGCGTTTCCTAATCTAATTTGTAGTCTAGCCTTAGTAAAAATGTCTTGGCGATAGCCTGATGGAAATATTAACCCAAAAAAAAGTAACCATTTGGTTGTAATACTACAAACGATTTTATTTACAGATGAAGATTGAATTTTAATCTACATGAGCTTCATCCAATGTTATTTGCAATCGTTGTCGGTTATTTCTTGGTGGTTGAGGTCCTCGACGCCCTCTTCCTCACATATTTTTAATCGAGTGGCTTGGTTTTAATTTAAAACAAATCATCTCAACGAATGAACAAATTACAATACCCGATTTTATTAGATTATTAAAAATATTTATCATGTGCAATCCGATATTACATTTACAACAAACCACATTTCACAATGATGCTCACAATCAAAATTCAATTGATTTTTAGTTGCAGGAGCCATCGGCGATCCTCTCTGCCCTCCCTGGCCATGTATGAGTCTTCGGCTTCCCTTGAAAAAATCAACAAATTTAATCAGTTTAAATAGAGCATAAAATTATAATTATCATAAATATTCGTAAATTTAACTTTTATATAACTGTGGTAATTTTCGTGACTATATGATGCATTATTTAAAAGTTGATGTATAAAAATATAAATCCGTTGAAACGAATGAATTAGCTAATATGTAATTCACTTGAAAAGTTAATTATATATTCGTCGAAACCAGCATTCAGAAAAACCATCGAAGTTGATGAGAATAAGGATTCAATATGTTTGGATAGGCCTAGTTACATCGGACAATCAGTATTAGATCTATCCAAACTACGGATGAAACAGTTGCAGTATATAGAGCTGCAAAAGTATAAAACTAGTAGTTGGGGTAAGGTGATTTTCAAAAATTATTATAACAAATAAAAAAAATGTTGGAAAATAAAATAATTAATTAAAAATAATCAAAAAATTAAATCTAATATTTTCCGATGGAAATGGGTATGTGCCGATGCCAATTGACAAGACGAGTACGAAAATAATAATATAAAATTAATTCAGGACCCCTAGAAAAAGTTATTTAAAAAATACAAATTAATTAATTAAAATGTCGAAAACAAATAAATTAAATTAGGGAGAAGTTCTCCGAATTCAATTAATTTAATTACGAACGGAACTCATTATTCCCTAATGTGATTTATTTCGTAGTCTTCTCCCGGAAAATTACCGAAGCGGCCAAAAGATAAAAGTAAAGTATCTAACTAGTTCCCCGGGAGTCCAATGTAAATTGCCGTGAATCAGATTAGTTGTTTAAGGAGAGATTCCTTATATAAGGAATTCTCAAATCAACAACGGAGACACAAATAATTTTGAAACATTGCGAGTAACGGAAAAGTTAAAAAGATTCGTGAGATTGAAAATGAACTAGTCAGACTTGTCAAGGATATTTTAGTAGTTAATTGAAAAGGCGGCTTCCCTTGTGGATTGCTGCCATTATTGTAAAAGTAACATTCGAATCGTTGTGAAATTGTTAGTATCGAATAAAAGTTTTCCTGTGTTGAGTTATTCCAGTATCATTTAAAGAGCACGTGAAGTCAGAGCAAGCAGTTCTATCGAACCAAATAAAATTATAACTCAACATAGTTATAATTGTGATATGAATTTAATTGCCGGTGATATGGACAGCTTCTTTTTGGAGATTAAAAATTAAAAATTAGATATTTTATTAAAAGCGATGATTTCGGATGACCTTTTAGATACGTCTAATTATATGTCTTTAAAATTTGTACTATTAGACTTAGAAAAAACGTTTTACCCCCCACCGGGGGTGAGTTTGCGATGACATGATTTTGCGGTGACACATCCTACTACTTTCTCACTTTAATGAATATTATCCTCTTCGATGTATATTTTCTCCATTCAAAGTATATCATCCTTGTAAGTTTTTAATATATCAATTGATATTTCATCTATTTAGTAGATATCTTTAGCTATCCAACTTTTTTTCAGTAATTTCAACGATTTTAGTCACTTAATGTACTCTCCCACGAATGTTACTTCTTCACTGAAAATTTTCTTTATAAAATATAATCTCTACTAATTAAAATTCCATTTGTTGACTTGTTATTGACTTGTCATTTTCAATGAAAATTTATTTAACTTTTATAACTTTAATTACAATCTTCAATAGATTAAGTTGTACTCGACAAAAATAAAATAATTTTAGACTATGTAAATCAATTAGAGCTTTTAGGGAAATTTTATGATAATTTTAAAATTATCCAGTTTAACGAGTTATTTATTTTAGTAAATTTTAATCATTTTTGTGAATTTTATGGTTTTCTGTTGAATTTTAATGGATTTAGGGTTTGATTAGGTTTTTAATGAAATTATTGAAGAAATTAGTGTAAATCTATAATTTTAGAAACACTTAATTTCTTGATAATTTATTAGATTTGACTTGATTTTAGGATTATTTTATATAAAAGTTAAATTTACGAATATTTATGATAATTATTTACCAATTAGAATCCAATTTGACTGATAGATTTTGAATAGTAAATGATATTTTAATTAAAATTTTATGTTCTATTTAAAAAGTTGATTAAATTTGTTGATTTTTAAAAATATTTTAGTGAAACCTAAAATTTTAATTGATTTTACAGTAAAAAAAGAGTGGTCAATTAATTACTTTCGTTTTCCATTTTATCGATTTCGTCGATATCAATCACAAAAGTAGTATAATTTAGAGATTTTTAAGTCGATACTCAGTGTAGTTATCAGTATACATATGAAAGTCGTTGAATTATATTTATGAGTTGACTGATAATTTTTCTTGAATTTATACTTGATTTACTGATTAATTTTAATTATTTGAACAATATGATATATATTTTATGATTTTTCAATAATTTAGTGAAATTTAATTTATGTGGGAAACAGACTTTATTCGATTTTAGTCATTTTTGGTGAATTTTTTAATTGCTTGAATTTGTTGATTTTCGATGGAAAATGTTGGCTATCGATAAAAAATTTGTAATACTTTTATTTTTATTGGTAAAATTCAGATTTTATGATAATTTTAAGGGAATTTGATTGGTTGAATACATACAGTAAATATGATCCAAATGAAGAATTTTAAGGGTATTTTAAGGGATTTATTCAATAGAATATAGATTTTCAAAGGAATTTTACTTGATATGGTTTTATGAAAATAATGAATATAATTGATATAGTGAGGAAAAAGTCATTTGAAAGAAAATGATTGATTAAGAGAGGAATTTTATTTTAGAGGGAAATGATTAGTTAAGAAAAAATTTGTTGATATTTTAAGGGGATTAAGCCGTTTGAACTTTGTTATTTTAATGGTAAATATTATCTAAATGGGGATTTTTATGAAAAATAATGAAATTAAATGGAAGAAATATTGTCATTTAAAGAGAAATGATTGGTTAAGAGTGGTATTTATAATATTTTTAGGGTGTTATATTTGGATGGATATCGATATGTGGGTGAAAAGATTGTAAAAATAATGTCATTTGATGAGAAATGATTGGTTGAAGGGAAATTTATGATATTTTAGGAGGAAATGATTGGTTAAGAAGAGAATTTATGATCTATTAAGGGGAAATGATCGATTAATAACAGGTTTTTGATATTTTTAAGGAGTTGAGTCATTTGAATTTTGTTATTTTAATGGGAAATGATTGGTCAAGTAATGAATTTATGATCGTTTGAATATCGAAATAAGTCGGTGATTTTTATGAAAATAATGAATATAGCTGAGAGTGGAAATATTGTCATTTAAAGAGAAATTATTGGTTGAGAGTAAATTTTATATTATTTTAGTGGAAACGATAGGTTATAATATTTTTTAAAAACTTTTTGTTACTCATTAATTATGTTGTTCTTGACAATTTTCTGAATAATTTAAATATTTACGATTATTTCCAGGAATGAAGAGAAATTGTACGATTAAATACTATGAGCAGTCGATAACATACATTGATCATCATTCAACAAGTACCTAGAACAATTACCTAACAATCTTATTAAAAAATTTAAAAAAATATCTAACAAATTTTTTCAATTATTTTAAAACTTAGTTAATTTAATTAATTTATAATTACTATTTTCTTTAGAATTTGCTACTATGATGAAACTTTTTGTAAAAATATTTATTTAAAGTACTAATAAATGTTATTAAAGATCTATCAAAACTTGTTAAAAATTATAAAACTTTGATAATTTTAATAAGTATTATTCAATAACTTCTATTTTCTTACCAATTTGTTGAAGGTCTTATTTTAAAATTTCTTCAAAGTACTAACATTATTTACAAATTAATCAAATTTATATAACAACTTAACAACTTTCTCACAACTTTAATCAAATTTAAATCATAATTAAAGGATAAGTCTTTTTTTTACAAAAAAAATACACAAAACAATTAAACATACATATTTGGATTTTTAGTACATTTTATCAGTATCTATCAGTAGACAAGTATCTGTTCCATGTAGTTATTTAAGCTTTATTAGAAATTCAACTTATTTAGTGGTTGGTCGATAATCATTTAATTTCTAGTAATGTGGTAGATGATAAAGTCTAATAATTTTCAATAAATATATGAAAATATATTTCAAGTATTGTGAATGTAATTTATGTTTTGTGAAATTAATTTAAGAATATTTTTCTAATCAAGTTTCTTTTTACTATCAATTACAACCACTTATACTTACTAATTAATCATTCAATAAACAACAAGAGTTGGAGTGAAAAGAATAGAAAATGTGTAAAATAAATTTTTTTTGAGCTGTTAGCAATTAATTTATTTAGGGGCATGTGAAAATTAAATGAAAAGGTTGACATTCATCTTTGAAAATAACTTGTAATAAATATTCATTGATAGATGTAATTAAAAATATTACAAAAATAATAGAAAAATTTCAAAGTTTTTAAACAAAACTATTAAGGTTTACAAAATAATTTCAATTAATCACATACAAAACTGTAAACAAAGCAAAATATTTTTATTCAGAGAAAATACAACAATTGATTAATAGTTTCTTGATAGCAATCAGGTAACTAAGCAACCAAGCAATTTGGAGACATCAATGATCGATAAAAGAGTGGATAATATTTTTATTAATAAAATTTGAATTTCAACTTGTATTTCTTTTGATTGTTCACATTTTTATGTGCTTTTATTTAATGATTTCTTGGTCAGTAAACAATTTTTGATTTTGATTTGTTCAGTAACTAGTTATTGATAACATATTGTGAGTGTGTAAATAACCAAGTATTTTAAGGGGAAATGATTGAGAGAAAATTTTATTTTACCAATTTGTAAATATCAATGATCGATAAAAGAGTGAATAATATTTTTATTAATAAAATTTGAATTTCAACTTGTATTTCTTTTGTTCAACCTTTTATATGATTTATTTCAAAATTTGTTGGTCAGTAACCTTTCATTAATATTTATTGGTTCAGTAACTAGTTTTCGGTAATTTATTGGGTTTATAGTCAATAACCATGTATTTTAAGGGAAATTATCGATGAGGAACAAGTTTATTGTTATTTTTAAGTGGTTGAGTCGGTTGAATATTGTTATTTAAAGGGTAAATACTATCTAAATGAATATTTTTATGAAAAATAACATTTAATAGAAGAATAATTGTTCAACATTGAATAAAATTTTAAAAAAATAGTTGAAAAGTGTTTGACAAAACGAATTTCAATGATTTTAATAAAATACAATAGTAGTATTAAAATTGCAGACCTAAGCCCTCAGTGGCCCTAAACACGCGAAAAGCAGCCAAATATGAGCAATTCCAGACAGGGCGCCCTCGGTATATACATAAACACAGTGACCATGGAAACACACACACATACACACAAACACGATATCCATAGAAACACAGAGGAAATGTTGTTTTCGATTATTACTGGAGATTAAATTGTTGGATTATAAATTTTTTTTTTCGTGCGGGGCCGGGCCACTTTATGCTGGCGTTCTGCAATTTTTATACTACTCTAAAAAGAAATAAAATCATGAAAAATGATGGTAAAGGAAGAAAAATGAAGGTAAATGGTGAAAAATGAATTCATCGATTAAAAATAAAATTCATCGATTAATAAAAACGAGAAAAACGAGGAAAACGATGAAAACGATAAAAAAGGATAAAAATTGATCGATTAAAAAATAATATTTTGTAAATTAATAATACTCATGTCAATATCGGAATAATTAGTATTATATTTTTGATTTATTTGGTGTATGTTTTTTATATATTAAATTCTATAATTATTATACGAAAGAGTTTTTATCCCATCCGATAAAATATATCGTTTATCATCATAACTATTCAATCCCTTCCTCTCAAAATAATCTAAGTTAATTTTATGGTTCTTTGATCGAATCATCCATGAATCAACGTTATCCATCTCGGAACCTAATAAACAGGCTTTTCACTCCTCATATCCAATATTCTTCATTGCAGTTTTAGTGTATCCTTTTATTCTTTTATGCAATGAAGATTTATTTTCGGTTAAATCTAGTATATCTAAAAAATAAATTTTGGATTTAAGCCCGCAAAAACCTAAGATCTTTCTATTAGGTCCCATCTCATCTTTAAAATAACCAAGTTTGGTTTCATGTATAAATTCGCCAATTTTTTCAATTTTTTCATGATTCAACAATTCAAGGATAATTGAATCTGTATCCCCGAAATGTATTTATAATTATTTTTGTATGTTCTTCCTAAAACATTATAAACGAATTTATGCATGTATAGCTTCGATAATTCTAATATTACTAAGCCTATATAATTAAACTTGTCAAATTTGATTTTGTTGTTTTTAAAATGCACGGCTGCGCATTCTTCTGAGAATATTTTCATTCTCGTATATCCTGTTTTAGCGACCGCTTTTTTCAATTTTTCTTTCGTTCCAACAATATCTATAGATTGTTTATTCCGGACATTTTCTAGAGTCTTTCCATAAAAAAGCATTATTAAGCAATTTATAGAAAGCATCCCCAAATTTATCAATTCTTGCTTTGGATTCTGTTCTTTTTTTATGTTAAATTCTATAAATGGTTTAAGCCAAGATGATTTATTATACTTGATTTTTTATGTACTTTGGTTAAAATCATGCCATTCTCTAAGTACCAATATAATACTCTTCCCTCAATCACATACTCTTGTAAATCATCTTGGCTTTGAATTTTTTTTGTAGTTCTGTAATTAGCTAGATTATTTTGCTTTTGCCATTGACTTAATTCAGATTCCATCACCGTAACTTTCCTTGGACAGAATGGGAAATGCTGGGTTTTATCATGGAGTTATTTAGGATACTTGAGATCAATAATATAAATATATCCTATTGGATGATTTATTTTAGTTTTAACATATTTATTATACTTAATAACTTTCATTTCCCCGATTAGTAATTTATCTATCATAGCTGTTGGGTATAAGGAATTTGCATCAAAGTAATATAATGAATTACCTTTATTTTCATCAACTTCAACTAATCTATCACCTGAAACTCCAGAGAAACCTCCTCTTACTCCATTTTCAATAATTAAAAGCTGGTCATATGTTCTTTTGGAAAAATGTTTCAATTTAACTTGAGTGAATTTCATTCCGCTTGCCCAAGTTAAACTAGATAAAGAGTAGCATTAACACGAATCAATTCCAAAATTCTGGAGACAAACATTTCTAAAATTTTCAAAAACATCAGTTTATAAGAAAACATCCATGTTTAAATAATGCGTGGTGTAATCTTTGATATTCTTACAATTTAATAAATTCCAAAATTCTTTGCCATATAAATATTCTTTTTCATTTAATTCTTCCATTCGTAAATGATTATAAAAATCTTTTCTTGGTGGTAATTTAGTTTCCAATAATTTTTGTTGTATATCAGTGTAATTCTTTCCACTTATATAATCATAAGGATATATTCCTTTGCGGATCTTTAAATTAAATTGTGGATAGAATTTATTAAACGTTTTTAAATGTTCTGATTCTAAAAGAGATGCAAGATACTCAAGTGATAAAGGCATCATTTTACACGAATCTAAAAACCTTATACAACCAACAGTAAATGAAATATATTTCTCATCCGTAGATGGAAGGATTTTAGTTATATGAAGAGCAAGTGTCAGGAAAACAAAATGATTATCACACCCACTTCCATTATGAAAATAAAATGGGATGAAATTATTTGTTCTTGCATTTAAATTACAATCACTATGCGCCGCACCTCGATAATTATCTTTTTCTAAATAATGATCATGATCCATTACTTTATCATTAGTTGGTGTAAATTCTTTTTCACAATAGAAACATTTAGTTGAATTCCTATATTCATTTAATTGATGTTCATTTAGTTCCGAAAGGATGTAATTTGTTTTTAATTTAGGTTTTAATTCTTCAGATAAAGAATTTATAGTTTCGGCAAAAACTGTTGTTGCGTCTTCACCTTCATAAACTATATGCCGATCCTCAACTAATAATGGATAATTGCTTTTCAAATAAATATTAAACAAAATCCTTTTTGCTCAGTTAAATTTTCTTGATCTTCAACTTTATTCCAAGCTTCAAAATCTGAATGACATACAAAAGGAACTTTATTTTTATAATTATAATTTTGGAATTCATGGTACGGCACATGCGGGAATGAAGCAATTCCTTCTTCATGATCCACACAAAATTTATGGTGTTTTTTAAAAGCATTTTCAACTGTAAATGATGCGAAACAATTAAGACAAGGGAATGAAACATCTACTTTTCTATTCTTTAAAAATACACCGACATTCTTGCATAAAACATAATGATCTTTATATAATAATAAATTACATCCTTTTGGATCTAAATGATCTCTATAAAGTATTCCAAGTTTCATTTTATCATTAATGGTAAATACATTTATTTTAACTTTATCTTGATTTTGTTTCGCGATTTTTTTTCCATTTAAATCTATTGGGAAATTAATTCCAGAGATATTTAATTCACCACTCTCTAAATATTGCTTATATTTATTCAGACTACATGGATGCTGAGTTGTAATTACTGGATGTAAATATGCTAATACGCAATATAAAAAACATTTATTATCATTTTTATTTTGGATATTTAAAATAACATTTTGTTGAGGTCTGTAAATTAAAATTAAAAATTTAAATAAAATTTAGGATAATAATTCAAATGGAAAGTAAGCGAAGAAAAAAGGCAAATAAAAGCGGGATCGTGCACAGAATTAATAGTAAAGGAAAGTGCGATGGAAACAGTATTAGAAAATGCAAAAAGCAATTACGAAAGGCGAGAATCCGGAAATCCGAGAAAAATCAATAAATGGAAAAATCATCGAAATCGAATGGGAAAAACGGGACAGTTATAGATTAGCTAATGGTCAACAAGATGACGGTTAGGGATTTATCAGAAAAGGGTTAGAAAGGGTTGAAAAACATTCAAATGTATGAAAACAGAAAACGTTAATTAATTAATTAATTGGCTAATGGAAAACCCGAGCTAATGGGAAACCCGAGCCAATGGAGAACCCGAGAGATGAAGGAAACCCGAGCTGGGTAAACAAGAAGAAAGGCAAACAAAAGGAAGATTTGGGCCCATTAGCTTGACACAATGATTAATGGGAAAAGAGTAAGGAGAAGATAGCGCGCGTAGGAAGACCGGTAGGGCCATTAATTATCTAGATTCGTTGGACCATTATGGATGACAGCCGAAGCAAACACGTAGGAGAAAATGTCAAACGAAAGATTGGCTCGGCAATAACCATTTGTCATCCTGATTTCGAGGAGTATATAAGCAAAGGGAAAATCAGAGAAAATCGGCATTCTGCCTCAGCTAGGGTTCGAAGAATCAGACGATAAGAAAAGGGATAAACGAATTAGGGAAGTAGGGAAAAGAAGAAATAGAATTAAGAATACGGAAAGGCGAAAAGGGATCAAACCAAACAGAAACCGAGGAAAACGAGAGTCAACGGAACTAAAGGATCAAAAGGTGAATATTGTTTGTTTGCAAAGCATCAACGCCGAGCAGAGAATCGTATAAACTTTGATTGGTTATTGGAGCGTGATAATAAATTGTAAACCTGTTGTTTCAATATACGTTGGGTCGTTCATTGTTTTAATTTAAAGAACACCAGGAGTCAGAGAGAACCGACTTGAAATAATCCAAAACCCAACAATTTGATTTAAATTGGAGTTTTTTATATGTCCCACCACCAAGTGGCGAACGATATTAGGAAATTGTTAAACTAGAATTTGTTATTCTATTAAATACCCATCCACTTCCCCGTAATTGTTCATTATATATTCTATCTGTTATTTTCTCGATTGCTAATAATAATTCCGAATGGATTTGTTCTTTTTTTACAATTACTGAAACTGGAGATCTGAAATACATTTTAATTGTTTCATAAGTATTTACAATTTCTTCTTCCTCTTCATCCTCCTTCCTTTTCATTTTTTCAATGCATTTCTTTCTTTTTAATTTTAATATTCGTTCCGTTCTTTTCCGATCCTGTAATTTAATTAAATCATCTCTTCTAATTCGAAGCTGGGATTTCCGATCCTGTTTTTTAAAATTTATTTTCATTTAATTTAATCACTGCGTCGCTTTCTGGGCAAGCTTTCCTAATATAATACAGTTACGCCAATATAGATTTTAATTGGTGTATTTTCAAAATAAGATAAATATTCTCCCGTTATTTTATAAAACAATCTAAATACTTTCTGGTTTAAATCACAAGTTGATGTAGATAAAATAAATCTTATTCCCACCTGGTTCATACATGATTCTTGTGTAAGAAATGCGTACTTGAATCTAAATTCATTTCGGATTTCTATTTCTTGTTCTTCTAGATTTCCCTGTTCTTGTTCTTGATCATATTTAATTCTCGACTCAACATTTCGTTTATGGAGTTTAGTTAATAAAAAGAAATTATAATAACTTGATTTATACCAACTTTTACAATATTCACAAAAGAAACGATTATTTATCATTGCTAAGCTTTTTTGCTTCGCGTTATTTTTAAGAAAATATTTTTTTAATGTTAAATGGAAACAATTAAAACTCAAAATTATTCTGAAGCATGTGACTTAATATTGAATTTAATCACTAAAATAACATTTAAATAAAAAAGTTAGATTTTATTTGATACTTCTTTTCCTAGTTGTACTGCTAGCAAAAGGTTTTTCTTTTTCTTTTTTTTACTTCCCTTGGAAAAAAACTAGTTATTCCATTTTCATTTTCTTCATTGTTTTCGTTATAGTTATAATTATAATCTTGTTCTTCGTTTACGTTTTGGTTATAGTTATAATAACCAGAACCAGATGCGTTATCTTCTTTGCATTTATGGTTATTTAATGTTTTAGTTGATTTTAAATCTTGAAAACATTTTTGTCATTGTAATTGTGTTTGTAATTGAGAAGATGGTAATGGTAATTGTAATTTAGAATATGGTATTGGTAATTGTAATTTAGAACATGGTAATAGTAATTGTGTTTGTAATGGTAATTGCTCTTTAGGTTTATTTTTCTTAGGACATGATCAATATGGTGATGGTAGATTTAATTCCTTTCTTAGTTTAGCAAAACCAGAAACAATTATTCCTATTTTCTCACAAGTTTCTTTTTGTGTTAATTTATTATATTTATCTTTAATTGAAACGAATTGTACATATTTCCTATATTTAGTCTGTTTAATTATATTTTTAACATCTGGGCATATTAAATCGGTTTCTTTAAGAAATGATTCTAATGAATTTTACATTTTATTAAATATTTTTTAATTTCATCTTATATTCTTCTTTTAATTTCATATTATATTCCTTTTTGATTTCATTCTTGATTTTGTTTTCGGTTTTATTATTTTTATCGATTTGATTCAATTTTATTTTATTTATTGAATTATTTATTTCATTAATTATTTCATTAGATTCTTCGATTTCAGTCACATTTAAAATACCATCAGCCAATACTTTTTGTTGATATAAATATAATTTATTTATTCCTAAAGCTAATTCTTCACAAATTTCTCGATAAATCCTTTTCTTTTTTGATGTTAATCCAATACTTGCAGATTCACTTAAAAATAAACAAAGAGCATTTGTACCGTCAAATACCGATGCTAAAATTATAGATACGAATGGAGCTATTCCACCAGTTCCTATTCCACTTAAAATAGCTTTACTTACACTTAGGATGCCAGTTATTGAAATACATCCGATTTTTATTATTGAATCTGCTTCTGTCCATCTTTTTTTAATTTTCTGGTAATGAACTAATCTTTCATCTAATTTCTTTTTTTCTAATAAAAATTCATTTATATAATTATTTATGATTTTAATTTCTTTTTCGGGTTCGTTTTTAATTTCTTTTTCTCGCAATTTAGGTTTTGGTTTTAATCGATGAATTTTATTTTTCTCAATATCATTATTATTAAACCCCAAAATTTCAACATCATTATCATCATTATTTTCCTCAATGTCATCATTTGTCTCATTAACATCTAATAATGGGTATTTTCTTTCATTAAAAGTTGTTATTCAAAATTATTGTTATTCATTTTAAGATCTAAAAATTATCATCGAATTTTAATTTAAAGTGTTTTTTAGTTCTTTTAGATCTTTTAAATCATGTATAACAAAAACTAATTTTAAAACGTTTATAGCATCTTTTAACAAGACATTTTTCCTCCATTTAGATAATCAAAAATAATACATTTCAAACCACCTTCATCCCCTCTGCCTATTGAAAAGTCAGTCTCTTCCTGTATTTTCCTAAACGATCTAGCACACTATCAAAAGCACACTATTACTTACAATCACAATAAAAGAATTTGCCAAATTAGACAACGTATATTTATCTTCACTATTTACTATTTATCTTCAATTAGAAAACTATTTTGACCTAATATTTCTTTAATTTCGTTATACTTTAAAAATGAAGAAAATCTTTTATCCTTTATGTTTAACAGGTCCAATTAAATTAATTTTCTCAACAATCTGATTTTTAAATTTCTCTATTTTTTCTCTAGTTTTATTTATTACATCTCCAGTTTTCTTTATTTGTGCTTTATATTTCTTCATTTCGTTAACTATTCCTTCTGTTTGCTTATTTACGTCTTCTCCCAATTTATTTGTAAATTTAAATCCATTCATAGCGTATTTAAATATCACATTAGTTAGCTCTTCATTTGTTTTCTTTATTTCTTTATCTAATTGTTTATTTAATTTCTGTACCTCTTCTTTTAATTTATTTCTATCCTCACTTATTTTTTTTCAGATCTTTTAATTTATTTAAATTTTCTTCATTTATTAGTTCAGCCTTTAATTTATTTATTTCACTTTCGAATTTAATGATCTCATCGGATTTCTTTGCATTTATGATCTTATGCCCATTCATATAAATATCTCCTCCCATTCGATCTACCGATTCATTAAGGAAAGTTGCTTCGGCTTTTTCTAAGATTTGAGCTGAATCAACAACTAATGTTCCACCAGCTAAATTAACTAGAACCATTTATTTCTTAATTTCTTATCATCTTTTTATTTTTTATGAAATTTCTTTCATTTATTTACAAACATATTTTCTATATCTATATAGTTTACGTTCAATATTTTTAAAATTATGGATTTCCATAAATAATCTAATAATTTTTTAAAACATCTAAAACTTTTACATCATTTATTTTTTTAAAAATAAAATCATAATATTCTATTTTCATATCATATTTTTTTATTTTTAATAGATGCATTGTTTTCATTTTTCCAAATTACACATCGCAATTTTCCTGGATAATAAAAAATTGTTTTAAATTCATTAGGTAGTTTAATATAAAATGTAATACCTTCTTCAAATTTGTTTAATTCTTCGCCATCATCATTATCAATTTTAAAGAAACCTTCATAAATAATTATACTCAAATAAATTTTGAATTTTTTAAAGCATAAAACCCAATGGCTTCCTTCTTGACTTGTGGTTTGTAAATTAAATATTAATGCATGTTTATCTAAATAATTTTTGATTTCATCACGCATAATTACTTTACAATTTAAATGATAATGTTTTAAAATATCACGTAAATAAAAATTAGTTGTTGTTTCATTCCCCCATTTCTTCAAAAAATCTCTTAGATTCATTTTTATTCGAATTATTTTTCATTATCATACTTGACGTAAATGCAAACAAAAAGAAATAGTTTCTTTATTAATATCAAGAGTATTATTATTTTGATCAACAATTCTAAAGTTTATTAATGAAATATTTTTGGTTTTTATTATTGGGACATAAATAGGCAAAGGTATTTTTTGAATAATCCTATACCCACAAGGAACAGTTCCATGCGGTAAAGAATAAACACAATTATCTTGTTTGCCATTTTGGTATGTTCCTTCAATTAAATCACATAAAAGATTTATAGACGTAATATTTGAAATATTTATATTTCACCCCTGTAAATCCTAAAAAATCATTCAATTTATCTATGAATGTATTGCATATCCTTCTTTAATTTTCATTGAAACTTTAGCTGTAGGTAAATCAATTTTAAATACAATTATATCATCAACCCAATAGTTCGTTTTAATTAATTTCATCCTTTTTAGCAAAATCACTCACTAGTACTATCGGTATTATTATTATACTTTCTACTTCATATAAACGTATGAGTTTCGTTTACCTCATTGATTCATGTTACTTACATGTGATATATTAAAAAATTATATTTACATGAAATTTTCAATTGTTAATTATATTATTACATAAAAATTATAAAATAATCATTAAACATAATAAATTAAGATCAAACTCGCCTTAAAAATAAATGTTCAATTCTAAATTATTTAGCTTACTGACTATTTTGTTAGTAGTATATTACATAACAATTTTATCAAAATAATCATAAAACTTTAATAATTTTCATGAAAATTTAAGTTTAAAAGCACTATAGTATATTGATAGTTTATTTAATTAAAATCAAGTCACTCAAAACTTAAATTTTATCACTGGATTTACAAAATTTTAAGAAAATAATTCAACAAGTTTAAAATTTCAACTAAATATAAAAAATTAAATTATGCCAGATTTACTTTACCAATTTCTATAAAATTTTAAATTTACAGCAAATAAAATATATATATTTATTTTCTATTAAAAAATTTAATTTTTAAAATAAAAAATAATTCGCCCACTATAGGAGTTGAACCCCCAAACGAATTATTACCGACACCACTGATGTAAGAATTTTGAAAATAACCCATTCAAGATAGGATTTAAACATTGGATTAGTTTATGAAAATAATTAATAGGATTATTTACATGTAAATACTTAACCAAATTCTATAAATTTATAGCAAATATACTGTTTCTAATGAAAATTCAATATTTTGATAATAATTTACGTTGTTAGTCGGATACTAATTTACAAGTTCATCCGACTCTATAAATTATTAGCGATACCATCAACTAAATTCGTTGTGTTTTTAGTGTTTTTATGAAAATAAGTCACTGGGTTTACAAATGAAAGTAACCGATAATTTCGGACATTAAAGCTTTATGTAGACAAAACTGATTAAATAACCATTAAAAATTCATCAGGTGATACATATTAAATATTACAATTATTTATGATTCAAACTAGGTATATTATAATACTTTTCGATAAATTTATGGATAAACTATTACATGATTTGTTATAAAGTTATTTAAAAGGTTAAGAATTCTAACCCTAAAAGATGAAAGATAACTTTGAACCCTATGTGATTAAAAGTTATAACATTATGTAAACCAATAATTACTAAATACCAAGTAAACACATGTCTTTAATAAAGAGTAGTTGGTAAAAAAACATACATATATTTAAAAATCGTTGACAATTTTTAAGTACCTGTTAAAAATGGTTTGAAAATATGAATAAATATTTGAATTTAAGAATATTAAATTGAAAATCTCTATTGAAATTAAAAAGTATATAAATTTGTTAATCGTCAATAAACTCGTAAAATTATTGATTGATTAAATGCAATTGTTAATTAGAAATATTATTGACTGAACTTATTTTTTAATAGAAAGTTATTCTTGAAACAACATAAAAATCATATTTCAATAACTTTTCTTTAAATTAATTTTGAAAAAGTAGAAACCACATACTTTATTTTGATTGGCTGTTACTATTGACAACGACATTATTTTGCGATAAATTTAATCGCTAAACTCAAAATACTAATAAATTTATTAAAATTATTACAGTTTTCTTGAAAATAATTTGAAAACGTACAAACCAAATACTTGATTTTGATTGGATGTTACTATTGATAACGACATTATTTTTCTATAAATTTAATCGCTAAACTCAAAATACTAATAAATATATTAAAATTATTACAGTTTTCTTGAAAATAATTTGAAAACATACAAACTATTTTTCAATAAACTTATTATTATTTAACTAAAACCGGTTGTTGAAAATACTAATAAATTTATCAATTAAAATAATTAAAATTTTAATGAAAATAATAATTTG
This sequence comes from Schmidtea mediterranea, assembly GCA_022537955.1. Taxonomy (NCBI): domain Eukaryota; kingdom Metazoa; phylum Platyhelminthes; order Tricladida; family Dugesiidae; genus Schmidtea; species Schmidtea mediterranea. The sequence goes on along the minus strand of CM039679.1, from coordinate 197,236,811 downwards.
AAAATAAAATTATAGAATACTTGATTTTGATTGGTTAATTCTATTTATTACCAATGACAACGACTCAAATTAATTCAAATTTTAATGTTCAAATTATTTTCTAAATATTATTGGTACCGCAATGATAGGAAATCTTGCTATTCAATCGAACATAATTTCATTAATCTTTTTAAATAAATCAACAAAAGTCATTTAAAATTATTATAATGTTGAACTTGTTGCTAATCACCGACTTATTTAAAATTTATCCGAATCTAATTATATGCATTGTAAAACACTACAAGTAATAATTCTTTGATGCTCCTATTAACATTACAACTTTTACATGCTGGACCAATACATTTTCCTGTAAAATGGTCTAACCTTATTTACTATGTTCTTATTACACAAATAACAATATTCACAATTATCAAATGAATATTCTTCAAAATTCATAAACGTAGTTTTAACCAAGGAAATGATAGTAACTTGTCATATCAGTGAAGTTGTTGATTAATAAGAATCCATCAGAAATTGGCAAATGTTTTTGAAAATGTTATCTTTTGGTAAAATAGATAACGAAACTAGGTGTTATCGTTTTTTAACTCAAAATATTTATCTTTTGGTAATGTATATAGCGTAGTACCCAACTGATTTTTCTTACATAATTAGTGTTTTTCAAAGGATTTTGGCTTACGAAATCCATTTAAACAATTTTAACACCATTTGCAACAAATTCGAACATTACAATCATTATTTTTATGACAATTCATCAAGGATTGTAAATTAGTTACTGCTGTATAATGATATTTTTCACCCTCCTTTATCAATAATAAATAAATTTGATCCAGTTACTTTTGTTCGGTAAATTATATTTAAATATGGATGCTTCGTTATAAGTTCTTCTCTATCCTCAAAATTTTCATTAAATCATTACATTAATTGTTAAACCAGGATATTTCTTCACAAAAGTTGGGATATCACACAGTTTCATTGACATATCGTTAGGATCGTATATCAAGTCACTCATATACGGTAAATATTTTCTTGGTCTATCTTTCTTGATTTTATCAGATTTCAATACAGCCAAAACATTATATATGAAACATAAATTATTGGTATTTTGTACGTTAACTATTACCTTTTTATATATTAGAGCTTTAGGTGTTGGAATATAAATATGTCCAGATAACCTAGATATATTAGAAAATTTGGTTACCTTGAAATTTACTTCTAATATTCGGTTTATTTTCAAACTACTTCTGTTCATTCAACAATCTTTTCTTTGTATCAATGTCAAGAAAAGTTGTAGTCACTGAAGCAGCGTGATTTGATATACTATCTACTTTGAGTTCCCCATCTTTTTCAAATTCTACTTAAACTTCAAATTGAACTTTTGAATGTTTTATTTCATTTAATGTAATTTTTAATTTTTCCAAAAGAGAAGAACTATTTCCTTAACATTATATCTTCCGATGTTCACTTTTATAATTCAATGTGAGCGTAGTAAATCATATTCAATTTCTGGTTCAACAATAATGTCGCTTAACCCTAGTCCAATTTGTAAATCATCTTTAATAAATATTTTTTCAAGTATTTCAGATTTTATGGTGGTTTTTCGTTTCAAACTGTGTTTAAACAATGATTTTTTATCCGTATAAAATTGATATATTACTGAGCATTTCATGTAAAACTCTACATTTCTCTGCACATACTCAATATATAGTGAAAATATCTACTTTAAATCGATATATTACTGATCATTTTCATTAAAACCCCTATATTTATCTGTACAAACTCAATATTTAGCCAAAATATCACACTTTAAAATTGATATATTACTGATCATTTTCATTAAAACCCCTATATTATCGATACAAACTTAATATTTAGCCATAATTTATCCCTTAAAATTGATATATTACTGATCATTAAAAACCCTATATTTATCTACACAAACTCAATATTTAGCCAAAATATCACACTTTAAAATTGATATATTACTGATCATTAAAAACCCTATATTTATCTACACAAACTCAATATTTAGCCAAAATATCACACTTTAAAATTGATATATTACTGATCATTAAAACCATATATTTATCTACACATACTCAATATTTAGTGAAAATATCTACTTTAAATCGATATATTACTGATCATTTTCATTAAAACCCCTATATTTATCTGTACAAACTCAATATTTAGCCAAAATATCACACTTTAAAATTGATATATTACTGATCATTTTCATTAAAACCCCTATATTATCGATACAAACTTAATATTTAGCCATAATTTATCCCTTAAAATTGATATATTACTGATCATTAAAAACCCTATATTTATCTACACAAACTCAATATTTAGCCAAAATATCACACTTTAAAATTGATATATTACTGATCATTAAAAACCCTATATTTATCTACACAAACTCAATATTTAGCCAAAATATCACACTTTAAAATTGATATATTACTGATCATTAAAACCATATATTTATCTACACATACTCAATATTTAGTGAAAATATCTACTTTAAATCGATATATTACTGATCATTAAAAACCCTATATTTATCTACACAAACTCAATATTTAGCCAAAATATCACACTTTAAAATTGATATATTACTGATCATTAAAACCATATATTTATCTACACATACTCAATATTTAGCCATAATTTATCCCTTAAAATTGATATATTACTGATCATTAAAAACCCTATATTTATCTACACAAACTCAATATTTAGCCAAAATATCACACTTTAAAATTGATATATTACTGATCATTAAAACCATATATTTATCTACACATACTCAATATTTAGCCATAATTTATCCCTTAAAATTGATATATTACTGATAATTTTCATGTAAAATCTAACATTGAATGATTATTTCTACTCAATATTTACCTTTGATTAATTTCTTTTAACACTGTATAAAATGATATACAAATTATTATTACGTCATAATAAATCGATTAAATTTCTCACTCAATATTTCCCTTAGTAACTTACTACATCTAAACTCGATATTCAAACTTGTAAAGCATACTAGAATTGATCAAAATCCCAATCCATAGTGATAAATCGAACCTTTCAATTATATCTAGCACTCTGAAATATTCATATGTTGGAATAATCTCTCTAAAATTGATACAGTTCTCTTAAAAGTTTACGTCAAATTCTCAATAAATTCTTCAATTGAACTTCGATTAGATATAAAATTCATGAAAACTATATCGAAAATCCTAAATTTAAACTAAAGTATTTAACAGGCTCTATATTATACTAAGTGGACATATATGATAAATTAATATACTAGCTATTATTCAATACATTATTACAAGTGTTAGTCTAATTAAACACAATTTCCATATTGAAGCCAATTTAACGATAAAAAATATTTAATCGAATATTAAAAGTTGATAACTAACTCTTAAATCGAACTCACCTGAAAGTTTTATTAAAAGATTGTGCGCTAAGCAATATTTCACATTCTGCTAGACGGTGGCACTACCACAAGACGGGTATTTTGGTAAATCTTGAAAAATTTCGATTTAATTAATATTTGAGTTGAAATTGCCATTTGACTTGTGTATGTGATTTATTGTGTTAATTAATGAATTCCACCCTCTTCCAGGGAAAGGTTTAACTTTACATAAAATTAAACTCTCTGTCTACACTTGGTAGCAAATTAATCTAGAATGAAGAAGCCTGATGGTATTTTTCCCAAATCTGCTGAAAACTTAGTTCTGAAGGATGGAAATAAAAGCAGATAAAGATTCAATATTCGATAAAGAAATGGACCTCAACAATCAATGTCAATTATCAATAATAAATCTGGGCAGATGTCAGAAGGCGATAATCAAATGCTGAATTCCAATGACCGAATCTACTTTGATGTCTTAGAATTGTGATCAGCTTCCACTATGCATCAAAAGCCAATGGAAATTCAATGCCGGATGAAAATGCCGATGAAAGAGAATCAGAGCCGAGGACAATTTAGAGAAAACTCGATTGCAACTGCGTCAAGAGTTCCTCAACAATAAGATGAAATATCGAAACTCAATTGGATCTTTTGCTTTTGGAGAGTCTCAGAACGGCAAGCTCCATGTAGAGCTGTGTCCAATATGAAAAATTCAAAATTGTTATATTAATAAATTTCTATATGAGTGATTTTGCTAAGTCTACGACTTAGTCGTAGACGTAGTTGTAGGCGTGTTGGGCGCTGATGGGCGCGGATGGGCGCGGATAGGTACGGATTGGTACGGATCGGTATGGATCGGTACTGATCGGTACTGATCGGTGCGGATCGGTACGGATGGGTACGGATCTGTGCGGATCGTTGGTTGGTATGTGTGTGTGTGTGTGAAATGTTTAAGAACCAAAGGTTCTAGAAGGTAGGTATGTGGAAGGTTCTAGAAGGTAGGTGTGTGGAAGTTGGTATGTGTGTGTGGAAGGTTCTAAAAGTTAGGTGTGTGGAAGGTTCTAGAAGGTAGGTGTGTTGGTCCACAACTACGTGACATAATAACAGTTAGGTAACTAGTCTCCGAGTAGTGACCAGTGATGTAATAAGTATGTACTGACCAGTGACATAATAAGTGTGCACTGACCAGTGGTCAAGTGATGTAATCATGAGGTCACCAAAGGTCAATTACTAGGTAGCAACTAGTGGACAAAGGTCAATCTCCAGATAGCAACAGCGCGTGCAGAGGTCAAATGTTACGTAATAATTACATAAGCTAGTGGGGGGTTGTATCTGACGGGCTCACATCCTACTACTGGAATATACTGGAGAACCTGTTCCAAAAGCATTTCCTTGAAAGCATAGTTTAAGATCTTCAGCTAATTCATATTTTTTCTCTGTTTTTTATTGTAAATATAAAACTTGTTATTTTCATATGTAATAATAAATTCATTACCACCAACTAACCTTCGACGTTTCGCGTTTTCCATCACGAATAAATATTTCATATAAAATTGGTTGGCTTTTTATTACTGTATATACTTCTTTATTTATATTAAATCTAAATTTAACCAAAGAAATTTCATCAACTTCAACTTCTAATCCTGTTTCACTTTTATTTCTATTAAAAAGATTTTCATTCCATAATTCATTTGCATCTCGGACTTTTTTAATTGTATTAATATTAATACATTCAATTGGTGGATTTGAAACAATTACTTGGCAATATTGATCCATTTTCTTAAATTATTTTTAAATGAATTTCTTTCGTTTCGAAATTTAATGATATATAATTATATCTAACACTCCAATGTTTTTATATGTATTATTAAAATCTATTCAATCTATAATATTTGTGAATAAATCATTATAAATATTATCTTGATCTTTTTTATTTAAGTCAAAGAAAATAAAAAAATTTGAATTACCACGAATAGATCGTTGATTTAACTCAATAATTTTGAGATAAATAAATACAACAACAATTTGTATGTCTTCCTCTTGTAAAATATGATTCCATTCTTTCTTGATTTTTATCATTAACACAATCATCAAATACAATTAAATTCTTTTTAGTTTTACTTAGATTTTCACATGGAATTATATCTGAAAATTTATTACTCATTGTTAATGTTATTTCATTTTCTCGATTGTCATTATTTGGAAATGATTCACATAAATCACTTATTGATAATTCAGGAGGGATTTTATCTTGGTTTTGAAAGATATTGAGGATGGTTGATTTACTTAAATTATTTTTAAATCCATGGTATAATAATTGGAATTCAGGTTGATGAATTGTTTTACTGAATATTATTAAATAATTATAATCTAGATACTTTGGGTATAATAACATTTTTAATAATAAAACAGTTTTACCACACCCAGATGAACCAATAATTAACATACGGAATGAAGAGGGTAAGATTTAATTATGATTAAATTTAGTTAAATTATTATTCCAAATTGGTAAGATTTCATTATCCATTTTACTCATGAGGATTTATGTATATCCCATTTCCTTTTTGTCGATAACAATGTCAATGTTTGTTTTCCTACTTACTTAAATAATACCATACTTAATTCTTCATCGTCATTATTAATTGATTGGAAATATTTCATAACATATAATACAAAAATAATCTTGTAAAAATAAATTTATGTTTTCTTTAAACTCAGCTGTTGAATTTCTATTTATTCAAGTTTCATAAGCATGTAGATCATAATTTGATTATCTAATTTTTCATAATTTTTGAAAAACTAAAATTAATAATAATATAAATAATAGTAATAATAATAATAATATTAATAATAATAATAATATTAATAATAATAATAATATTAATAATAATCGATAATAGAAATAATTTATCGGTTTTTAATTTCCAAAGTTTTTAGTAAAAGTTGTTTTTAAATGTCCGTTGCACACACATGCACGAGGGATAGAAAATGTTTCGACAAAAATTAGGAGTCATAAAAAAATTTTTCCTAGGGGTGAAGTTTCTCGGACCTAAATGATAAAAGAAAAAAATCATAATCATGTTAAAAGTTTTTTAATCAAAAAGTATCCTACTTGATTCATATAACTATAATAATAAAACCAGGGATAGGGAGTCGGAGTCAGAGTCGAGGAGTCGAAGAGTCGAAGGTTTGGAGAGGAGTCGGAGTCGGTAGAAATTAGTCGACTCCTCGACTCTTTTTCCATTTGGGAAGGAAAAATTAATTATCTCAGACTACTCTTTTTTCAATTCCAAGACTTAACTGGTTAGATCCGGTTTTACATCTGATGAAAGCAAATCAGAAAGTTATATGTTCCGTCTTAAATTAAAAAGTTTGATAACTCTAGTTTTTACCATTGTGTTTTATGTAAAATTAGCTCTATTTACAAACTTGATTTAAAGTTTTAGACCAAATACTTTGTTATTTAGATTAAAAGTTCGGAGTTATGGAATAAAAATAAATCATTTGCGAATTTTATGGCATCGCCTCCCACGTCGTCACTTCGAAGTTTATTCTTTGAATAAAAGAGTTTACCTAATAAAAAAAAGTTAAATAGGCCTAATATATTTCGGAACACTTAAAGTTTAAAGTAGAATAAATATACGCAGTTTATGAAGAAATCGAAATATATGATCCTTGCTCGTATACAGCATGATAATCATATCGCTGACTCGGCGACGCTGATTCCTAAATCGTTTGAAAACGTACATCAGATACTGATAGACTCTAGCAGGCACGAACTATGTGTATGTATAGTTAAAATTTACGTTCTATCCAATGATAAAATAAAATTTCATACTCTCAGACTCCCTCTACCTTTTAATGTCTAGTAGAGATCTAGAATTTATTACGCAGAGTCAGTCGTAGTGGTGAAACTGGTGATTATATTTGCTGGTTAATGTGTAATAAATATTTCTACAGTTCTTCAAAAATCTCAACTATATAGTTTATTTCTTTAGACTGTTAGTGTGGCAAACAACTACGGAAATGACAAAAAATTATTTTACCAATGAAAGATCATTTATATTATTGTTGATGAAAGTTCCATTTAAATCTGTACCGTACGGTTATGTTTCATGGTACTGGTTGACTCGTTACCGTTCTATTTTATATTTGTATTTGATAGAAGGCTCAATCATTTCTAATTTTTGATTAACAAAAGTATAAAATTGATGAGCCATCTATTTTAATAGGCTAGTCGTAAAGTTAAAATAAATCGAAACAAATAACTTCAAGAGCTCATATGTGGATCCTGTGCTGACAACGGGTTTTTATTTTGCTGAAGGGGTCTTTTTTATGAGCTTTTAGTGTAAAACTATTATAAAACTATTAAAATTAAAATAAAACAAGCATATTTTTGATTAACTTATGTTCGAAGATTCGTCGCTTCGAAAAGTACTAATGTTCTTGGAAAAATTGCATTAAATTACGTTGATCTGGCATCGAAATATATAGGGGAGTTTTACATGCATGTTTTTTGATGAGGTAAAACAAAACGCCTTCATGTTTTTACCATATTTCATCACTTTTCTCCTGCTTTACAGATTTTTGTGATTCTTTTTAATTAATGTTTCTAATTACATTTTAGGCTTAATTCTCATATTTATTTTCCAGAATATAAGCCTTTTCAATGAATTGGGAGATAATTTAATAAAATTGATAAACTTTGCTAGTTTTTAATGTTTTTCAATTCTTTTAAAAAGTTTTAATTTATTTTTTAAATATTTTTCGTATTTTTCTACCATTTTCTATACTTTTTGTATCATTTAATTTAAATTCATTTAAATTCAATTTAAATTCAGACATTCTGTATCAATAATAAACTTACATAAACCAATTTTTGACCCCTACACCTAGCGTGAAACAGGAGGTTCTAGTTTTAAAGTTTTGTCATACTTTAGATTTTCATAGTATTCATCTGAACAGTCATATATCTTATTGAAATGACGTTGATATTGCCCAATGTTTCCAAGTTTTTCTGAAATACAAGGTTGTAGTTTCTGTTATGATATTTGTCTTCATTGTGTTGGGCCAGAACACAAACGGCCTTGAAAAATGTTTAAATGGATCGGTAACACACATGCAAACATAACATGCAAATTTAAAATAAACCTATTAAAACACCAATTAAACCCTAACAAAATATGAGAAAAAGATAATTAAATATAAAATAATAGACATAAAAATAAATTAAAATAATAACAAAAATGCAACAAGATTCGCACGATACAAACACAAATATAACATGAAAACCCAACAAATTCGACCGAAAATTAATAAATCGATAAAAGTTCATGAAAATGAAACTTAAATCAAAAAATTTGAATTAGAAATAATTCAATAAAAATTCTAAATAAAAAATTATTAAAATAAATTAAAAAATAATAAAATTAAAGAATAGAATACACTAAAAAATAACAAGGTCGAATTTTGTTTTACTACATCAAAATTAACATGCGAGGTTAGGGACAGAAAATAGGTATAAATACCGATTCATTTTCACATAAAAAACACACCATTTTTGAACTAGAATTTTTGCGAACTTTAAAAATTTACGTCAAATCAATTTTAGGTGAGAAGTAGTTTTAGAGCTCTGCTTGGATGTCGGCGTGGGGGGGAGATACATTTTTATGAATTTTATTTATGGAATGGATTGTATGGTAACTTTATGTTTTACTTTATTAATAAATGCTTATAATATTTAAAATTGTTTAATGTATTTAATAAAATTAATCTGTCGAAATTTTTCCGGCCCACAGCCAACACACACCGCAAGTAAGTAAAATCCACATATAACTCAGACTATAACTCAGCGTGGAAAATCGCCGATGATCTGTGCCCGTGAAGACCCGGCGTGCGGAACGCAGGGGTTGGAACGTCAATATTATCCCGTATAGAAGAAACGAGAAATAAGGAAGAAGTCTTTTGGCTACTTCCTCGTTTCTCATTTCTGTAAAATCGACTTAAATTATTTTACACACGGCTCAAAATCATCACACCGAGTAGTCCAGTGGGCACTCATTAACCGTAATATAAACATAAAATGCGCCTAAGGCTTATTAAAGGGAAAGGGTACGGGGGAATAAATTAAAATGAAATCGTTGATATGGAGAAATTAATTCGTTATTATAAAATAAATCAAATTGGTGATATAAATTTACTTAATAAATTTAATTTGACTATAATGTTTTAAATGAAGATCGCTATGGTGTAAACTACTGATAAAATCCTAAACCCGAGACTCAACGCGACTATTTCCCTATAAAATCGACGCAAAATCAAAAGAAACAACCATAAATTTATATTACTATTACATAAATCAAGTAAAATTATAAGAGTAGGCTTACTACCAACATCGAATTAGAACAATTCCAGTTTAGTATAATAAGTACATTCCAAATACCTTTTTCAGTAGACGATTAATAATTATCCATTGCAAAATCCCGATAATATAAACGTAATAAAAATCCAATGTTTTAGATCGCGAAAAACCCTTCGAGAAAAATTTACATTAAAAAAAAATCATCGATAGAGTTTCCAAGTATTCCTAGCATTTTGATTAAAATTATACGAAGTAATTAAAACATTAACCTGCTAAAAACTAAAATTGATCTAGCATAGTGTTCTGAACAATAAACTCCGAATTCGTCAAAAATTCCGTAATAGGCCAAATTCGACCCAACCTCATCATTCCCTAAAATAGATTAGAAATAATACAAACCAGGACAATAGACCTACTTGAGTTTACCATCGCCCCACCATTCCGTGCATGTGAAAATTTCGTGAAGTCATAACTAAATTAGAAATATTAATTATCGACGAGTGAAAAATAAAATCCAACCTGAAAATCGATAAAAGTTCAACCGGAAATCATTCTGATCATCGAGATTGATTTGGAATAAACAATTACATCCGCGATTGCCCCATCCACTAACGGAAGTACACGCACCCATATTATATACCGAAATTAGTTCTAGACCATTATTGATTTTCGACAATTTTATCACCTTGAACATGGATCTTACCGTAGGAGGGAATTTACTAGAAGAATCAAACTTGTCAACTCAAGGTAGTTTTTGTACAATTTCTCTTAAATAATTAAATTTTTCTAATGTCAAAAATTTCTAATAAATGACCATTATAGTTGTCTCTAATAAATTAGTCCATGAATTAAAGTTAACTATTTAATAATCGTACTCTACCATATTAAATATACAATCCTTAAATTATAAATAAATTTATATTAAAATTCTAAGTTTTCCATAAATCAACCAGCTGTAATAACGATGTATCGTAGTATTTTGAAAACTAGTATAACGATTATAAAAGAAATACAGGGGGATTATATTGTGTGAGCTAGAACAATTTCATAAAGGCATTTGCGTTGTACATTTTTTAAATAACCAGTCACATTTCGTCGGTTGAAACATACTTTAATAATTAACTATTTACAATAGCAGTTTGATATTTTTAATTGCAATATTATATTTATTGTTTAATCTATTAGCCCAAATATTAACCTAGAATACAGGTTGAAAACATATAAGAAAAATGGTGTAAATATCGCGTAGACTCCAGAGTATTGATTGTCATAGGAAAAATTTTCATTGTTGTTTGATAAAGATGTTGATCCGCGATTGTGATAATTTTCCGAATGACCAATAAAAATTATTTCCAGTTTTTCACGAAGTTCGATAGGTATTTCCCTTCATCAGCTTTTACATTAGGAATTATTTTACATAAACCTAAAATGGAGTTAACACAACATTTCAAAGTAATCAATGTCTCTCTTATCAAAAAGCGATAATTACACTTTTATTTTCCCTGTGAACCCTAAGTAACCAGCTGTTAAATCACATGGACGACTTGGATAGCTTTAGGAACGTTCGTGTAAGACGCAAATCAATTGCTATTCGTTCAGGTACCTTATAAGAGTAAATTAAATTGATCGTTCCCAATAATTAGCCGACGGCAGATATTATTTGACCTTAAAACGCCAAGTACGATTAAGATAGATTAAAATTTTTATCCCATCATATACTACTATCTAACCGTAATGATATTTTAGAAGACACCATGCCTCTCGAATGGATACCCGCCCATGTAGCAGACGAATGGCGACGGGCTTGGAAGAGAGCGCGGCCAGCAACTATCCTCGAGGAGCCTCAACCTAAAAGGCCATATCCAACCACTTGGCGGATATTGGGCCTGGAAATAGCCTGTGAAAAAATGTGAAAGAACGGTTCAAAAATGACCGAAGAAGTGAAGACTCACAACTAGTTTCAATAACCGAAAATAAGAATGATAACAGTAATGGTGGAGACAACAAATTATTGTTCTTAAATAAGAAAATAATTGGCACTCAAAGAGTTGAACCAGAATCTAGATTTTTGCTAGAACCAATGCCAAAACTTAGTGGGATAGACACGTTCACTAGATGGCACATTCTAGCTACATTAACAGCAACAGCTTCAATACACCAATGTGTGATGAAGTAGTAAAAGTACAGGACCAATTAATCGAAGTGTATATAGTAAATTGTGATAATAAACCAGTTCAATTAAAACTAAAGACAAAATTGAGAAAGGTATTGAAAATGAAAAACGAAGAAAGGCGAAAATTACCTAGAAATATAAAGATCTATAAAGAACCACGAGTCAACAGTACTGATTTAACAGAAATTCAAAGACTAAGATTTATGGAATTATTTCATAAATATTTCAAAAATATCCGCCATCATTTCGTATGTTAATTTCTATATTGTTTATAAATGATGTTGAAACAGATGAATACATAAGATTTTCAATTGTTATTTGAATCACTTCATCTTGTTCATGTTTCTCAATCCATACTGATTTCAATAGCCGGACGTTAACATCGCCAACAATTATAGATTCAACAATGTTACTATATATGAACATTTCGTGATGAAGTTTTATTATTTTTAGTTTTGATGTTCTTTCATTAACTTGACCATTTTGTAAATATATTTCTTTCGATAGTGCTAATGTTCTAACCAGATTTTGATCAAATTTAACTTGACTAATGTAAGATTTCAGTTGGAATTTAAAAGATTTTCTTTTTCTAATTCAACACTTGTGAAAATATTTGCACATTGTTTTGTTAAATAAACTTGTAATTGATCGAGACCTGTAATATATAAATCATCTTTTAATGTGTAGACATGTTCAAATGTCTTTTTGTACATAAGTTGGAATTTGAATTCTACAATAGTATCAGTTTTTAGAAGAGTGTCAAGATCTATTTTCACTCTTTCATCGAAAACGTTACGTAATATAGTAAATCCAAGACGTTTTGCGTCAGTTAACGTTTCAAATAAAAATTGAAATGGTCTATTTAAACATTGAAAATACAGATATTTGTCTTCAACATATAATCGCATTTGTATTCGTTTGATTCAACAATTCAAAGTTGCCTTTAAATACTTTTAATTATATTTCTTCAGATGTTGCTTGAATTGTATTATATTCAATTTTGTCTTTGCTATAAAACGTAAAAAGATTTTTAAGAATATAAAATCCAACAATGCCACTTCCCAATTACCATTCGAATAGATTGGATTTTGAAATTCAACAATAAATTTACTAGCATTGTTATTTGGGTGGATTAACGCAGAGCTATTGCTAGGTAAGATCATATAAAAGTTATTTTTATTTATTTTAACTGAGATTCTAATATCCAAGTAGGATTTTCATATCCATGCCACTTAACGTAATATTGTTTATGTTTTCCTTTTCCTTTCGACTTAAGAGTTTTCTGTATTCTAAACAATGTAGGGCTTGAAATAACTTGCGATTCTTGTTCATAGAATTTCCCTACAATTTCATTATTATCATAATCTTTAATCACAAACATTACAGGACTTTGTTTTGTATTTATCTTTAAAATTTGCAAAAAACTTCATCGCTCCAATTACTGCCAAAGTTTTTAATAAATGGTGAAATACTAATTTTTGATATCCTTACATAATAACCGATTTTATACTTTACTTTCTTTGATTTGGTATTTGTCGAGATAACCATACCTGTACTTGATTATCATTTGAAACATCAACCGGTCTTAATCCGTTTAAACCACGATTTGATGAATGATTATATGAATGAATCAGATTGGGGTAATACATGTATACATGTTTTCTTACCTTGATGTACAAAATACGTTTTTAATTTGTCTCTCAGTGTACGAATTAAACGTTCGACATGTGCTGTCTTATATTGTGAATGAACAGTGTAATGATTCACATGATTTTCTTTTATAATTTGTTTTACTTTACTGTTATAGAATTCATATCCCAAATCAGTTTGTAAATTATCGGGATGTCCATCAGCAAATAAATTCTTGATTGCTTGAGCCATTTTATATTCGATTTTACCTCATTTTATTAAATAATTTTCTAGTTTTATAGGTTATCCATTTTTCAGTCAAATTTTTAGGTTACTATTTTCTTCTTTTATTTAACTTCGTGCGGTTCTTGGTGCGTCTTTGTATATATTTTAATTTACTTTTATCTTTTTGATTTTGTATTTAATTATATTTTCTCTCTTATTTTAGGGTGCGTAGTTGATATTTATAAGTTTGATTTTGTATTGCTGTGTTTGTATGTTATTTTTCCATTCATTTAAACAAAATTTAGTTTAAAAAAAATTTGGCTCAATTCACTCAATGGATTTCAAAATTTGGTGTGTCCGAAAGATTCATTATGAGAATACAAAAAGTTAATTAAAGAAATATTTTTGAATTAATTTTGAATAGAAGTAAAACATCGTTAACAGATAGGCACTTGGTACAGAGAACAAATGAACTTTGTTCTTTTCTCAATTTTTAATTTTGATCACTTTACACGTCTTCTGCAATCAACTGTTTGTATTGGCATACGATCACTATTATTAACCATCTTTTGTAACTCAAGCTATATTATAAATGCTTTATTATAGCAAACAAATATAATATTTATTGAAATATCCACAGCAAAAAAGATAACTTGTACGAATTTCTTTATATATATATATATATATATATAATTTCTCCATAGGTCGTTTTTGGTACCTTCTTAACGACATTTTAATTAGTGAATCTGATGAAAAATTAACATTTGTTCCATTTTTAATTCATTTAAGTTTTAATTTATTGAAATCTGTGAAAAATTTTCTATAATTTGAAAATATAGATTTTAACTAATCATTAAAATGGCAAATAATATACCAAATGCGGTTGTACCATATTATAATATCCATCAATATATTCAAAATGCAAGATCCTCATCAATAAGGACAAGTGCAGACATAATACTACCCAATTATATATCAGATAAACGCGTTTTGGCCGGCATCAACTATGGAAACATTCCATATTTGAATGGAATTTCAAACTTAGAACCTTCTTATCCCGAAAGATATTATTATTTAGAAGTAACAACATGTAAAGAACCAATAATGCAAAAGATTTTCATTGCTCCTTGGATTGGATATGCTTTACTTTATAAAAGAGCCAAAGTACTACAAATGCTTTTATCTAGCGGCTTGGATGTTTATCAGAAAATGATCACAATTGATCATAAACATTTCCCCCATGGTGCCAGGCACATAGCTCTCAAAGAAACTGCGTGCATACTTAAGCTTTATATTCATTTAGAAAGTGATGAATTCGAAGAGTTGAAAGATATATTCAAAATTTTAGTTAAAAACAATGTGAATCTTGCTCGGCCTATCGAAGTCCGAATTCAAATCATGGATGAAGCTACTGTTCTTTCAAATGAAGCTTTTTGTTATCGGGATATTTGGGATTTCCTTGATACTAGAGTCAGTAAATTGCCGCCTTCTATGAAAATTCCAAGAGAAGTTTTAGTTAAATCACTGAAGGAATTTGTGGCACAGGAAATTGAAAATGCTGAAAAAGAGAAACAATAATTCCATTTAGAATTATTATGAAATTTATTTTTCAAAATTACATTTTTCATTAATGAAAGAAATTTCATTAAAAATTTTAAACAATATTGAATCTATTTTTTTTGAATAAATTTTTTTCATTTGATGATTTAATAAATATTTTCAATGAAACCTTTCAGATGAAATTGTTTGAATCGTGTTTTGGCAAAAGTAACGAAAAAAGTCGTAATTTAAAACATAGTCGAGAAGTCGTTAAAAATAATTCCATCCCTAACTGCATATCCCAAAACCTTTATTGTACTCCGATTCTAAATTCAATAATTATAAATATTTATGAGGTACCATATTTTCATATTTGGGTCGTTTTATTTTGTGAATGGATTGGTCCGTTTTCATTTAGAAAACGTTTTATTTTCTTTAGACAACCTTGACAAACATAAGTAGACATCATCTACAACAGTTTTTCGCAACCGGTGGGCCGCGAGTCGCAGAGTCAAATTATACAAAGGTAAAAAAATGTTTAAAATAAAATTTATCTAATTTCGGAGTATTGGTGCAATGAGTTTCAAGGGGAAAGTACTGACACGACTCAAATTAATGAAAGTTGATGTTGACATGTTTTAGAGAAGAGGCAGTCAGTTTTAGGTGTTTTTTTAGAACAGTGGTTTGGTGGCGAATCTGATAAATCTAAGGTATATATTTTCCTTTAAGAAAAATCTCAATCTTTCTTGACAAGATCCATAAAGTAATATATTTGTAATGAATGATAAAAGTTACTGCTTTTAAAAAAATATTGTTATTAGGTCTGAAAAGCTTCCCCGGTTATTTATGATATGTTTTTTAAATACATTTATTTGATAAAAGATAAAAATATAATTTTTGATAAAAATAAGACGGTCTAGTTGATTAAATCAATCCAAAACACATTTCAGGGCATTTTTCTGCAACCAAGGATATTTGAAAATATAATGAAGGATAATTCAAGAATAATTTGTAAATTATTGACGTAACATAAATTATAACATAATAATATTTCAAATTGTAGTTTGAAGATATGAGGTTGGCTATGATGTTTGATGATTGTGTTTAAATGTTGGTGTGCTTGCATATTCTGTATCAATAATTAGAAAACCAATAAACTCCTTTGTAGATTATACACCACAATGACTTATAAAAGAGCGTGTTGAAGATTTGTCGTCAGATTAAATATTGTGCACTTATGTTTCTTATTAACATGGAAACCACGCCAGGACTTCAGAATTTTATCTAACTACCAAGCAAATTAGAATCGAACTGAGATTTAGAATTATTTATCCTTAAGTCAAAAAAATTCTTTGAAATAACTCAATATCCTTTGGAATTGATGCCAAAATATGAAGAGTTCCTGTCAGATTATATTTGGTACGAAGATAATTTACTTGTAAAGCATTTGAACTAAATAAGAATATTGGGTATGCGGGAAAAAAGGATATACACAAGCTAAATGCCTAAATGTTAAAGGCAGCCAGTGTTTGAGAAATAGTCATTTCAAATATCAATGATCGGATCTTCGTGGAAAGATGAACAATTGGTGGGTTACAGGGTTTCGTTATTTGTTTAACTCGTCTTATTGTTGCCCCAGTAACGCCATACAAAATGTTTTTCTAGCTACCACTCGGCACCCGTTGCTAGGCAACGTTGGAAATGTGTTCGAGTGGGTGGTTTGTCCGCAAAAAGTGAGCATTATTACTAATACTGTAATTGCCCGGACAACCTTCGGGTTCACGAGCTGTCGATAGAAGACCTTTGCTCGCTTTACTCTGTCCCTTGTGTAAGAAAATTCAAAATCAGATTTGTGTTGACTAGTTGAGATAGAACGATGGTTCGAGGATGTGGTGCGAGTACTCGTGGTGATGATCTCATGCAAATCATAACTTGTAGCCGATTACTTGGAATTAGATTAACAATGAACATGAATTTATTTATTCAGACCCGAAATGAAAATGTACGCAGCATTCAGAAGTTAATGTGATTGACTTGGCGGTCGTGCGGCTCGGCGTCGGGTACGCTCCTTGCGTCCCGGCCGACGATTGTTTGATGAAACGGTGGACGGATTTGTAGGTTGTGTGACATTAGTGTGGGGATCTCGATACGGCAACTGTGACGGGGCGAAGACAAGCGGATATGTTACCGCTTGCCCCTCACGACAAACTGCCAAGGCGACCTCTAGTCCCCTGATTTGTGTGCGGAGACTCTGATTGAGTTGCCGCTCCTCCGCCCAACCCTTTTGAGCTGCCGTGAGCCTGAGATAGAGGGCCTTCGTCTTTTTCGGGTCCGACCAGGTTGCCTTGATTTGTTGCGCTTCCCGAGTTATCTGGACTATCTGGCTAAGTAAATTCGCGTTTGCGCTTCTAGCGTGGTCTAATTCGGTTTGTAGTAATTGAAAAGTTGCCATTGCTACAATAAAAAAAAAATAAATCTTTAAATTTCTTTATGGACTCAAATAAATGAAAACTCTGATTACTACAAACATAATTTTACGCATAAATCTATTCACAAAGAGAATTAAGACGAACGACATTTAAATTTTTAAAGTTCAATAACATTATCAGCACAAATTGTTGTCAATGTCCTTTGCTCGAGGAATCTTAATCGTACTTGGCGTTTTAAGGTCAAATAATATCTGCCGTCGGCTAATTATTGGGAACGATCAATTTAATTTACTCTTATAAGGTACCTGAACGAATAGCAATTGATTTGCGTCTTACACGAACGTTCCTAAAGCTATCCAAGTCGTCCATGTGATTTAACAGCTGGTTACTTAGGGTTCACAGGGAAAATAAAAGTGTAATTATCGCTTTTTGATAAGAGAGACATTGATTACTTTGAAATGTTGTGTTAACTCCATTTTAGGTTTATGTAAAATAATTCCTAATGTAAAAGCTGATGAAGGGAAATACCTATCGAACTTCGTGAAAAACTGGAAATAATTTTTATTGGTCATTCGGAAAATTATCACAATCGCGGATCAACATCTTTATCAAACAACAATGAAAATTTTTCCTATGACAATCAATACTCTGGAGTCTACGCGATATTTACACCATTTTTCTTATATGTTTTCAACCTGTATTCTAGGTTAATATTTGGGCTAATAGATTAAACAATAAATATAATATTGCAATAAAAAATATCAAACTGCTATTGTAAATAGTTAATTATTAAAGTATGTTTCAACCGACGAAATGTGACTGGTTATTTAAAAAATGTACAACGCAAATGCCTTTATGAAATTGTTCTAGCTCACACAATATAATCCCCCTGTATTTCTTTTATAATCGTTATACTAGTTTTCAAAATACTACGATACATCGTTATTACAGCTGGTTGATTTATGGAAAACTTAGAATTTTAATATAAATTTATTTATAATTTAAGGATTGTATATTTAATATGGTAGAGTACGATTATTAAATAGTTAACTTTAATTCATGGACTAATTTATTAGAGACAACTATAATGGTCATTTATTAGAAATTTTTGACATTAGAAAAATTTAATTATTTAAGAGAAATTGTACAAAAACTACCTTGAGTTGACAAGTTTGATTCTTCTAGTAAATTCCCTCCTACGGTAAGATCCATGTTCAAGGTGATAAAATTGTCGAAAATCAATAATGGTCTAGAACTAATTTCGGTATATAATATGGGTGCGTGTACTTCCGTTAGTGGATGGGGCAATCGCGGATGTAATTGTTTATTCCAAATCAATCTCGATGATCAGAATGATTTCCGGTTGAACTTTTATCGATTTTCAGGTTGGATTTTATTTTCACTCGTCGATAATTAATATTTCTAATTTAGTTATGACTTCACGAAATTTTCACATGCACGGAATGGTGGGGCGATGGTAAACTCAAGTAGGTCTATTGTCCTGGTTTGTATTATTTCTAATCTATTTTAGGGAATGATGAGGTTGGGTCGAATTTGGCCTATTACGAAATTTTTTGACGAATTCGGAGTTTATTGTTCAGAACACTATGCTAGATCAATTTTAGTTTTTAGCAGGTTAATGTTTTAATTACTTCGTATAATTTTAATCAAAATGCTAGGAATACTTGGAAACTCTATCGATGATTTTTTTTTTAATGTAAATTTTTCTCGAAGGGTTTTTCGCGATCTAAAACATTGGATTTTTATTACGTTTATATTATCGGGATTTTGCAATGGATAATTATTAATCGTCTACTGAAAAAGGTATTTGGAATGTACTTATTATACTAAACTGGAATTGTTCTAATTCGATGTTGGTAGTAAGCCTACTCTTATAATTTTACTTGATTTATGTAATAGTAATATAAATTTATGGTTGTTTCTTTTGATTTTGCGTCGATTTTATAGGGAAATAGTCGCGTTGAGTCTCGGGTTTAGGATTTTATCAGTAGTTTACACCATAGCGATCTTCATTTAAAAACATTATAGTCAAATTAAATTTATTAAGTAAATTTATATCACCAATTTGATTTATTTTATAATAACGAATTAATTTCTCCATATCAACGATTTCATTTTAATTTATTCCCCGTACCCTTTCCCTTTAATAAGCCTTAGGCGCATTTTATGTTTATATTACGGTTAATGAGTGCCCACTGGACTACTCGGTGTGATGATTTTGAGCCGTGTGTAAAATAATTTAAGTCGATTTTACAGAAATGAGAAACGAGGAAGTAGCCAAAAGACTTCTTCCTTATTTCTCGTTTCTTCTATACGGGATAATATTGACGTTCCAACCCCTGCGTTCCGCACGCCGGGTCTTCACGGGCACAGATCATCGGCGATTTTCCACGCTGAGTTATAGTCTGAGTTATATGTGGATTTTACTTACTTGCGGTGTGTGTTGGCTGTGGGCCGGAAAAATTTCGACAGATTAATTTTATTAAATACATTAAACAATTTTAAATATTATAAATATTTATTATAAAGTAAAACATAAAGTTACCATACAATCCATTCCATAAATAAAATTCATAAAAATGTATCTCCCCCCACGCCGACATCCAAGCAGAGCTCTAAAACTACTTCTCACCTAAAATTGATTTGACGTAAATTTTTAAAGTTCGCAAAAATTCTAGTTCAAAAATGGTGTGTTTTTTATGTGAAAATGAATCGGTATTTATACCTATTTTCTGTCCCTAACCTCGCATGTTAATTTTGATGTAGTAAAACAAAATTCGACCTTGTTATTTTTTAGTGTATTCTATTCTTTAATTTTATTATTTTTTAATTTATTTTAATAATTTTTTATTTAGAATTTTTATTGAATTATTTCTAATTCAAATTTTTTGATTTAAGTTTCATTTTCATGAACTTTTATCGATTTATTAATTTTCGGTCGAATTTGTTGGGTTTTCATGTTATATTTGTGTTTGTATCGTGCGAATCTTGTTGCATTTTTGTTATTATTTTAATTTATTTTTATGTCTATTATTTTATATTTAATTATCTTTTTCTCATATTTTGTTAGGGTTTAATTGGTGTTTTAATAGGTTTATTTTAAATTTGCATGTTATGTTTGCATGTGTGTTACCGATCCATTTAAACATTTTTCAAGGCCGTTTGTGTTCTGGCCCAACACAATGAAGACAAATATCATAACAGAAACTACAACCTTGTATTTCAGAAAAACTTGGAAACATTGGGCAATATCAACGTCATTTCAATAAGATATATGACTGTTCAGATGAATACTATGAAAATCTAAAGTATGACAAAACTTTAAAACTAGAACCTCCTGTTTCACGCTAGGTGTAGGGGTCAAAAATTGGTTTATGTAAGTTTATTATTGATACAGAATGTCTGAATTTAAATTGAATTTAAATGAATTTAAATTAAATGATACAAAAAGTATAGAAAATGGTAGAAAAATACGAAAAATATTTAAAAAATAAATTAAAACTTTTTAAAAGAATTGAAAAACATTAAAAACTAGCAAAGTTTATCAATTTTATTAAATTATCTCCCAATTCATTGAAAAGGCTTATATTCTGGAAAATAAATATGAGAATTAAGCCTAAAATGTAATTAGAAACATTAATTAAAAAGAATCACAAAAATCTGTAAAGCAGGAGAAAAGTGATGAAATATGGTAAAAACATGAAGGCGTTTTGTTTTACCTCATCAAAAAACATGCATGTAAAACTCCCCTATATATTTCGATGCCAGATCAACGTAATTTAATGCAATTTTTCCAAGAACATTAGTACTTTTCGAAGCGACGAATCTTCGAACATAAGTTAATCAAAAATATGCTTGTTTTATTTTAATTTTAATAGTTTTATAATAGTTTTACACTAAAAGCTCATAAAAAAGACCCTTCAGCAAAATAAAAACCCGTTGTCAGCACAGGATCCACATATGAGCTCTTGAAGTTATTTGTTTCGATTTATTTTAACTTTACGACTAGCCTATTAAAATAGATGGCTCATCAATTTTATACTTTTGTTAATCAAAAATTAGAAATGATTGAGCCTTCTATCAAATACAAATATAAAATAGAACGGTAACGAGTCAACCAGTACCATGAAACATAACCGTACGGTACAGATTTAAATGGAACTTTCATCAACAATAATATAAATGATCTTTCATTGGTAAAATAATTTTTTGTCATTTCCGTAGTTGTTTGCCACACTAACAGTCTAAAGAAATAAACTATATAGTTGAGATTTTTGAAGAACTGTAGAAATATTTATTACACATTAACCAGCAAATATAATCACCAGTTTCACCACTACGACTGACTCTGCGTAATAAATTCTAGATCTCTACTAGACATTAAAAGGTAGAGGGAGTCTGAGAGTATGAAATTTTATTTTATCATTGGATAGAACGTAAATTTTAACTATACATACACATAGTTCGTGCCTGCTAGAGTCTATCAGTATCTGATGTACGTTTTCAAACGATTTAGGAATCAGCGTCGCCGAGTCAGCGATATGATTATCATGCTGTATACGAGCAAGGATCATATATTTCGATTTCTTCATAAACTGCGTATATTTATTCTACTTTAAACTTTAAGTGTTCCGAAATATATTAGGCCTATTTAACTTTTTTTATTAGGTAAACTCTTTTATTCAAAGAATAAACTTCGAAGTGACGACGTGGGAGGCGATGCCATAAAATTCGCAAATGATTTATTTTTATTCCATAACTCCGAACTTTTAATCTAAATAACAAAGTATTTGGTCTAAAACTTTAAATCAAGTTTGTAAATAGAGCTAATTTTACATAAAACACAATGGTAAAAACTAGAGTTATCAAACTTTTTAATTTAAGACGGAACATATAACTTTCTGATTTGCTTTCATCAGATGTAAAACCGGATCTAACCAGTTAAGTCTTGGAATTGAAAAAAGAGTAGTCTGAGATAATTAATTTTTCCTTCCCAAATGGAAAAAGAGTCGAGGAGTCGACTAATTTCTACCGACTCCGACTCCTCTCCAAACCTTCGACTCTTCGACTCCTCGACTCTGACTCCGACTCCCTATCCCTGGTTTTATTATTATAGTTATATGAATCAAGTAGGATACTTTTTGATTAAAAAACTTTTAACATGATTATGATTTTTTTCTTTTATCATTTAGGTCCGAGAAACTTCACCCCTAGGAAAAATTTTTTTATGACTCCTAATTTTTGTCGAAACATTTTCTATCCCTCGTGCATGTGTGTGCAACGGACATTTAAAAACAACTTTTACTAAAAACTTTGGAAATTAAAAACCGATAAATTATTTCTATTATCGATTATTATTAATATTATTATTATTATTAATATTATTATTATTATTAATATTATTATTATTATTACTATTATTTATATTATTATTAATTTTAGTTTTTCAAAAATTATGAAAAATTAGATAATCAAATTATGATCTACATGCTTATGAAACTTGAATAAATAGAAATTCAACAGCTGAGTTTAAAGAAAACATAAATTTATTTTTACAAGATTATTTTTGTATTATATGTTATGAAATATTTCCAATCAATTAATAATGACGATGAAGAATTAAGTATGGTATTATTTAAGTAAGTAGGAAAACAAACATTGACATTGTTATCGACAAAAAGGAAATGGGATATACATAAATCCTCATGAGTAAAATGGATAATGAAATCTTACCAATTTGGAATAATAATTTAACTAAATTTAATCATAATTAAATCTTACCCTCTTCATTCCGTATGTTAATTATTGGTTCATCTGGGTGTGGTAAAACTGTTTTATTATTAAAAATGTTATTATACCCAAAGTATCTAGATTATAATTATTTAATAATATTCAGTAAAACAATTCATCAACCTGAATTCCAATTATTATACCATGGATTTAAAAATAATTTAAGTAAATCAACCATCCTCAATATCTTTCAAAACCAAGATAAAATCCCTCCTGAATTATCAATAAGTGATTTATGTGAATCATTTCCAAATAATGATAATCGAGAAAAATGAAATAACATTAACAATAACAACGAGTAATAAATTTTCAGATATAATTACATGTGAAAATCTAAGTAAAACTAAAAAGAATTTAATTGTATTTGATGATTGTGTTAATGATAAAAATCAAGAAAGAATGGAATCATATTTTACAAGAGGAAGACATACAAATTGTTGTTGTATTTATTTATCTCAAAATTATTGAGTTAAATCAACGATCTATTCGTGGTAATTCAAATTTTTTTATTTTCTTTGACTTAAATAAAAAAGATCAAGATAATATTTATAATGATTTATTCACAAATATTATAGATTGAATAGATTTTAATAATACATATAAAAACATTGGAGTGTTAGATATAATTATATATCATTAAATTTCGAAACGAAAGAAATTCATTTAAAAATAATTTAAGAAAATGGATCAATATTGCCAAGTAATTGTTTCAAATCCACCAATTGAATGTATTAATATTAATACAATTAAAAAAGTCCGAGATGCAAATGAATTATGGAATGAAAATCTTTTTAATAGAAATAAAAGTGAAACAGGATTAGAAGTTGAAGTTGATGAAATTTCTTTGGTTAAATTTAGATTTAATATAAATAAAGAAGTATATACAGTAATAAAAAGCCAACCAATTTTATATGAAATATTTATTCGTGATGGAAAACGCGAAACGTCGAAGGTTAGTTGGTGGTAATGAATTTATTATTACATATGAAAATAACAAGTTTTATATTTACAATAAAAAACAGAGAAAAAATATGAATTAGCTGAAGATCTTAAACTATGCTTTCAAGGAAATGCTTTTGGAACAGGTTCTCCAGTATATTCCAGTAGTAGGATGTGAGCCCGTCAGATACAACCCCCCACTAGCTTATGTAATTATTACGTAACATTTGACCTCTGCACGTGCTGTTGCTATCTGGAGATTGACCTTTGTCCACTAGTTGCTACCTAGTAATTGACCTTTGGTGACCTCATGATTACATCACTTGACCACTGGTCAGTGCACACTTATTATGTCACTGGTCAGTACATACTTATTACATCACTGGTCACTACTCGGAGACTAGTTACCTAACTGTTATTATGTCACGTAGTTGTGGACCAACACACCTACCTTCTAGAACCTTCCACACACCTAACTTTTAGAACCTTCCACACACACATACCAACTTCCACACACCTACCTTCTAGAACCTTCCACATACCTACCTTCTAGAACCTTTGGTTCTTAAACATTTCACACACACACACACATACCAACCAACGATCCGCACAGATCCGTACCCATCCGTACCGATCCGCACCGATCAGTACCGATCAGTACCGATCCATACCGATCCGTACCAATCCGTACCTATCCGCGCCCATCCGCGCCCATCAGCGCCCAACACGCCTACAACTACGTCTACGACTAAGTCGTAGACTTAGCAAAATCACTCATATAGAAATTTATTAATATAACAATTTTGAATTTTTCATATTGGACACAGCTCTACATGGAGCTTGCCGTTCTGAGACTCTCCAAAAGCAAAAGATCCAATTGAGTTTCGATATTTCATCTTATTGTTGAGGAACACTTGACGCAGTTGCAATCGAGTTTTCTCTAAATTGTCCTCGGCTCTGATTCTCTTTCATCGGCATTTTCATCCGGCATTGAATTTCCATTGGCTTTTGATGCATAGTGGAAGCTGATCACAATTCTAGGACATCAAAGTAGATTCGGTCATTGGAATTCAGCATTTGATTATCGCCTTCTGACATCTGCCCAGATTTATTATTGATAATTGACATTAATTGTTGAGGTCCATTTCTTTATCGAATATTGAATCTTTATCTGCTTTTATTTCCATCCTTCAGAACTAAGTTTTCAGCAGATTTGGGAAAAATACCATCAGGCTTCTTCATTCTAGATTAATTTGCTACCAAGTGTAGACAGAGAGTTTAATTTTATGTAAAGTTAAACCTTTCCCTGGAAGAGGGTGGAATTCATTAATTAACACAATAAATCACATACACAAGTCAAATGGCAATTTCAACTCAAATATTAATTAAATCGAAATTTTTCAAGATTTACCAAAATACCCGTCTTGTGGTAGTGCCACCGTCTAGCAGAATGTGAAATATTGCTTAGCGCACAATCTTTTAATAAAACTTTCAGGTGAGTTCGATTTAAGAGTTAGTTATCAACTTTTAATATTCGATTAAATATTTTTTATCGTTAAATTGGCTTCAATATGGAAATTGTGTTTAATTAGACTAACACTTGTAATAATGTATTGAATAATAGCTAGTATATTAATTTATCATATATGTCCACTTAGTATAATATAGAGCCTGTTAAATACTTTAGTTTAAATTTAGGATTTTCGATATAGTTTTCATGAATTTTATATCTAATCGAAGTTCAATTGAAGAATTTATTGAGAATTTGACGTAAACTTTTAAGAGAACTGTATCAATTTTAGAGAGATTATTCCAACATATGAATATTTCAGAGTGCTAGATATAATTGAAAGGTTCGATTTATCACTATGGATTGGGATTTTGATCAATTCTAGTATGCTTTACAAGTTTGAATATCGAGTTTAGATGTAGTAAGTTACTAAGGGAAATATTGAGTGAGAAATTTAATCGATTTATTATGACGTAATAATAATTTGTATATCATTTTATACAGTGTTAAAAGAAATTAATCAAAGGTAAATATTGAGTAGAAATAATCATTCAATGTTAGATTTTACATGAAAATTATCAGTAATATATCAATTTTAAAGTGTGATATTTTGGCTAAATATTGAGTTTGTGTAGATAAATATAGGGTTTTTAATGATCAGTAATATATCAATTTTAAGGGATAAATTATGGCTAAATATTGAGTATGTGTAGATAAATATATGGTTTTAATGATCAGTAATATATCAATTTTAAAGTGTGATATTTTGGCTAAATATTGAGTTTGTGTAGATAAATATAGGGTTTTTAATGATCAGTAATATATCAATTTTAAGGGATAAATTATGGCTAAATATTAAGTTTGTATCGATAATATAGGGGTTTTAATGAAAATGATCAGTAATATATCAATTTTAAAGTGTGATATTTTGGCTAAATATTGAGTTTGTACAGATAAATATAGGGGTTTTAATGAAAATGATCAGTAATATATCGATTTAAAGTAGATATTTTCACTAAATATTGAGTATGTGTAGATAAATATATGGTTTTAATGATCAGTAATATATCAATTTTAAAGTGTGATATTTTGGCTAAATATTGAGTTTGTGTAGATAAATATAGGGTTTTTAATGATCAGTAATATATCAATTTTAAAGTGTGATATTTGGCTAAATATTGAGTTTGTGTAGATAAATATAGGTTTTTAATGATCAGTAATATATCAATTTTAAGGGATAAATTATGGCTAAATATTAAGTTTGTATCGATAATATAGGGTTTTAATGAAAATGATCAGTAATATATCAATTTTAAAGTGTGATATTTTGGCTAAATATTGAGTTTGTACAGATAAATATAGGGGTTTTAATGAAAATGATCAGTAATATATCGATTTAAAGTAGATATTTTCACTAAATATTGAGTATGTGCAGAGAAATGTAGAGTTTTACATGAAATGCTCAGTAATATATCAATTTTATACGGATAAAAAATCATTGTTTAAACACAGTTTGAAACGAAAAACCACCATAAAATCTGAAATACTTGAAAAAATATTTATTAAAGATGATTTACAAATTGGACTAGGGTTAAGCGACATTATTGTTGAACCAGAAATTGAATATGATTTACTACGCTCACATTGAATTATAAAAGTGAACATCGGAAGATATAATGTTAAGGAAATAGTTCTTCTCTTTTGGAAAAATTAAAAATTACATTAAATGAAATAAAACATTCAAAAGTTCAATTTGAAGTTTAAGTAGAATTTGAAAAAGATGGGGAACTCAAAGTAGATAGTATATCAAATCACGCTGCTTCAGTGACTACAACTTTTCTTGACACTGATACAAAGAAAAGATTGTTGAATGAACAGAAGTAGTTTGAAAATAAACCGAATATTAGAAGTAAATTTCAAGGTAACCAAATTTTCTAATATATCTAGGTTATCTGGACATATTTATATTCCAACACCTAAAGCTCTAATATATAAAAAGGTAATAGTTAACGTACAAAATACCAATAATTTATGTTTCATATATAATGTTTTGGCTGTATTGAAATCTGATAAAATCAAGAAAGATAGACCAAGAAAATATTTACCGTATATGAGTGACTTGATATACGATCCTAACGATATGTCAATGAAACTGTGTGATATCCCAACTTTTGTGAAGAAATATCCTGGTTTAACAATTAATGTAATGATTTAATGAAAATTTTGAGGATAGAGAAGAACTTATAACGAAGCATCCATATTTAAATATAATTTACCGAACAAAAGTAACTGGATCAAATTTATTTATTATTGATAAAGGAGGGTGAAAAATATCATTATACAGCAGTAACTAATTTACAATCCTTGATGAATTGTCATAAAAATAATGATTGTAATGTTCGAATTTGTTGCAAATGGTGTTAAAATTGTTTAAATGGATTTCGTAAGCCAAAATCCTTTGAAAAACACTAATTATGTAAGAAAAATCAGTTGGGTACTACGCTATATACATTACCAAAAGATAAATATTTTGAGTTAAAAAAACGATAACACCTAGTTTCGTTATCTATTTTACCAAAAGATAACATTTTCAAAAACATTTGCCAATTTCTGATGGATTCTTATTAATCAACAACTTCACTGATATGACAAGTTACTATCATTTCCTTGGTTAAAACTACGTTTATGAATTTTGAAGAATATTCATTTGATAATTGTGAATATTGTTATTTGTGTAATAAGAACATAGTAAATAAGGTTAGACCATTTTACAGGAAAATGTATTGGTCCAGCATGTAAAAGTTGTAATGTTAATAGGAGCATCAAAGAATTATTACTTGTAGTGTTTTACAATGCATATAATTAGATTCGGATAAATTTTAAATAAGTCGGCGATTAGCAACAAGTTCAACATTATAATAATTTTAAATGACTTTTGTTGATTTATTTAAAAAGATTAATGAAATTATGTTCGATTGAATAGCAAGATTTCCTATCATTGCGGTACCAATAATATTTAGAAAATAATTTGAACATTAAAATTTGAATTAATTTGAGTCGTTGTCATTGGTAATAAATAGAATTAACCAATCAAAATCAAGTATTCTATAATTTTATTTTCAAATTATTATTTTCATTAAAATTTTAATTATTTTAATTGATAAATTTATTAGTATTTTCAACAACCGGTTTTAGTTAAATAATAATAAGTTTATTGAAAAATAGTTTGTATGTTTTCAAATTATTTTCAAGAAAACTGTAATAATTTTAATATATTTATTAGTATTTTGAGTTTAGCGATTAAATTTATAGAAAAATAATGTCGTTATCAATAGTAACATCCAATCAAAATCAAGTATTTGGTTTGTACGTTTTCAAATTATTTTCAAGAAAACTGTAATAATTTTAATAAATTTATTAGTATTTTGAGTTTAGCGATTAAATTTATCGCAAATTAATGTCGTTGTCAATAGTAACAGCCAATCAAAATAAAGTATGTGGTTTCTACTTTTTCAAAATTAATTTAAAGAAAAGTTATTGAAATATGATTTTTAGGTTGTTTCAAGAATAACTTTCTATTAAAAAATAAGTTCAGTCAATAATATTTCTAATTAACAATTGCATTTAATCAATCAATAATTTTACGAGTTTATTGACGATTAACAAATTTATATACTTTTTAATTTCAATAGAGATTTTCAATTTAATATTCTTAAATTCAAATATTTATTCATATTTTCAAACCATTTTTAACAGGTACTTAAAAATTGTCAACGATTTTTTAAATATATGTATGTTTTTTACCAACTACTCTTTATTAAAGACATGTGTTTACTTGGTATTTAGTAATTATTGGTTTACATAATGTTATAACTTTTAATCACATAGGGTTCAAAGTTATCTTTCATCTTTTAGGGTTAGAATTCTTAACCTTTTAAATAACTTTATAACAAATCATGTAATAGTTTATCCATAAATTTATCGAAAAGTATTATAATATACCTAGTTTGAATCATAAATAATTGTAATATTTAATATGTATCACCTGATGAATTTTTAATGGTTATTTAATCAGTTTTGTCTACATAAAGCTTTAATGTCCGAAATTATCGGTTACTTTCATTTGTAAACCCAGTGACTTATTTTCATAAAAACACTAAAAACACAACGAATTTAGTTGATGGTATCGCTAATAATTTATAGAGTCGGATGAACTTGTAAATTAGTATCCGACTAACAACGTAAATTATTATCAAAATATTGAATTTTCATTAGAAACAGTATATTTGCTATAAATTTATAGAATTTGGTTAAGTATTTACATGTAAATAATCCTATTAATTATTTTCATAAACTAATCCAATGTTTAAATCCTATCTTGAATGGGTTATTTTCAAAATTCTTACATCAGTGGTGTCGGTAATAATTCGTTTGGGGGTTCAACTCCTATAGTGGGCGAATTATTTTTTATTTTAAAAATTAAATTTTTTAATAGAAAATAAATATATATATTTTATTTGCTGTAAATTTAAAATTTTATAGAAATTGGTAAAGTAAATCTGGCATAATTTAATTTTTTATATTTAGTTGAAATTTTAAACTTGTTGAATTATTTTCTTAAAATTTTGTAAATCCAGTGATAAAATTTAAGTTTTGAGTGACTTGATTTTAATTAAATAAACTATCAATATACTATAGTGCTTTTAAACTTAAATTTTCATGAAAATTATTAAAGTTTTATGATTATTTGATAAAATTGTTATGTAATATACTACTAACAAAATAGTCAGTAAGCTAAATAATTTAGAATTGAACATTTATTTTTAAGGCGAGTTTGATCTTAATTTATTATGTTTAATGATTATTTTATAATTTTTTATGTAATAATATAATTAACAATTGAAAATTTCATGTAAATATAATTTTTTAATATATCACATGTAAGTAACATGAATCAATGAGGTAAACGAAACTCATACGTTTATATGAAGTAGAAAGTATAATAATAATACCGATAGTACTAGTGAGTGATTTTGCTAAAAAGGATGAAATTAATTAAAACGAACTATTGGGTTGATGATATAATTGTATTTAAAATTGATTTACCTACAGCTAAAGTTTCAATGAAAATTAAAGAAGGATATGCAATACATTCATAGATAAATTGAATGATTTTTTAGGATTTACAGGGGTGAAATATAAATATTTCAAATATTACGTCTATAAATCTTTTATGTGATTTAATTGAAGGAACATACCAAAATGGTAAACAAGATAATTGTGTTTATTCTTTACCGCATGGAACTGTTCCTTGTGGGTATAGGATTATTCAAAAAATACCTTTGCCTATTTATGTCCCAATAATAAAAACCAAAAATATTTCATTAATAAACTTTAGAATTGTTGATCAAAATAATAATACTCTTGATATTAATAAAGAAACTATTTCTTTTTGTTTGCATTTACGTCAAGTATGATAATGAAAAATAATTCGAATAAAAATGAATCTAAGAGATTTTTTGAAGAAATGGGGGAATGAAACAACAACTAATTTTTATTTACGTGATATTTTAAAACATTATCATTTAAATTGTAAAGTAATTATGCGTGATGAAATCAAAAAATTATTTAGATAAACATAATGTATAAATATGTAAATGATGTATAAATATATATATATATATATATATATATATATATATATGAAATAAAATAAAAGTAATATAAAAAGTAATGTTGGGCCAGAACACAAACGGCCTTGAAAAAATGTTTAAATGGATCGGTAACACACATGCAAACATAACAAGCAAATTTAAAATAAAACCTATTAAAACACCAATTAAACCCTACCAAATATGAGAAAAAAGAGAATTAAATATAAAATAATAAACATAAAATTAAATTAAAATAATAACAAAATGCAACAAGATTCGCACGATACAAACACAAATATAACACGAAAACCCAACAAATTCGACAAAAATTGATAAATTAATAAAAGTTCATGAAAATGAAACTTAAATCAAAAATTTGAATTAGTAATAATTCAATAAAAATTCTAAATGAAAAATTATTAAAATAAATTGAAAAAATAATAAAAATAAAGAATAGAATACACTAGAAAATAACAAGGTCGAATTTTATTTTACTACATCAAATTTAACACGCGAGGTTAGGGACAGAAAATAGGTATAAATACCGATTCATTTTCACATTAAATTTAACCATAAAACCATTTTTCAAACCATTTTGAATCAAAATTTGATTTTGAATTATTGATTAAAAATCTATTGAAGACAATTTTTAGGTGAGAAATAGCTTTTTTTTGGAGCTCTCTCTCCACGTCACGTCCTCGCAATCTCGGCAGAGCTCTGCTTGGACGTCGGCGTGGGGAGAGATGCAATTTTATGTTTTGATGAATTTGTTTGTTGGGCAAGTAATTTTGTATTTTGTCTTTAATATGATAATAAACATTTGTATTATTCATAAATTGTTTTATGCATTTAATAAACTAAAGTAAACTGTCAAAATTTTTCCGGCCCACAGCCAACACAAATCGCAAGTTAGCAAAATATACACAGTAAAGACTCGTGTAAGTGCGTGGAAAATCGCCAATGATATGTACCCGTGGAGACCCAGCGTGCGGAACGCAGGGGTCGTAACGTCAATATTACCCGTATAGAAGAAACGAGAAATAAGGAAGACGTCATTTGGCTGCTTCCTCGTTTCTCATTTCTGTAAATTCGACTAAAATTATATTACACGCGGCTCAAATTCATCACACCGAGTAGTCCAGTGGGCACTCATTAAATATAATATAAACACACTATGCGCCTAAGGCTTATTAAAGGGTAAGGGTACGGGGATAAATTAATATAAAGTTCATTGATTAAAATAAGTAATTCATTGATTAGAAATAAAGTAATTCTTTGATTAAAAATAGAGTAATTCTTTGATTAAAAATAAAGTAATTGTTGATTAAAAGTGAGTAATTTATTGATTAAAAATAGAGTAATTCATTGAGTAAAAATAAAGTAATTAAACTAATTGAGGGTAGAAATAAATAAATTAATCTGTTAATGGAAAGTAAGCACAAAACCGTTGCTTAAAAATAACTAGACAATTCATTAACCCGAGATCATTGCTATAAAAATTTAAATCATTGTGGTAAAGAAAATTAATATCATTATAAAATGAAAAAATGAAGTCGAGGTTAACATGAAATCGTTGATTAATTCGTCATAAAACAAAATAAAATTGACTTAATAAATTTAACTTGGCGATAACGTTTAATTTAAAAATTTTTCTAAAGCTTAAATTACGAATAAAAATCCAAACATTGACCCTAAAAAATCGAGAATTAATACAAAATCGACGTAAAAATCAAAATGACCATAAAAATTTATGATGATAAATCAATTAACTTAGAAAGGAACAATCACCAAATTTATATTACCATTACATGAAAGAAATGATCATGAAACTACATTAATGTTAAACCACAGGAAAGGCTTACCGCCGACCTCGAATTTCGATAACGCTAATAAGCTGATCCAAATATCCCCGAGAAAACGATGAATAGAAAATTCCAAATAATAAAATTTCCAAATGCATGCGATTGCACAAAGATGCCGAGAAAGAGTCCACTCCGAAATCTACCGTAGATTCAAGTATTTTCTCTAAAAACGTTGATAAAAAGTATTCAAATTAGCTAAAACATTAACTTACAAAATCGATTCGACTAAGCTTCGGTGAATTTACTACTCGTGAATTTCTGCAAATAAAGTATAAGTAATGTAAACACAGGATGTAAACTTACCGAATTGAATTATCGCCGTTCAATTATCAATACTGAAAATCTTAATAGGTCAGCAAATCGACCAACAACAAATCAACCGGAAATCGTAAATCCAAATTGAATGAACCCGAAATTCTTGTGATCCGCGAGATTGACGTTTCCGTAGAGAATTTTACCTATATAATGAATATAGAATAAATTCTAACAAAATAAACAAAAATTTTCTCGCACCAATCTCCATGGTTAATCATGAGGTAACGGATGCGTGTGCATCAACACTAGTTGAATAATTTGGTACAGATGCCATCCAGTCATTGTACTATCAATTTTTCATTTTTGAAATATGGATCTACCAACCATGGCATCAACAGGAGAAATACTAAAGGAGTCGAGTTACCCAAGTCAAGGTAATTTACATCGAAGTTTCATTTTAATAAATGTTAATACTATGTAGTTAGTAAATTTTAAATTAGTTTTTAACAAATATTAATACTATGTATTTAGCAAACTTTAACTTAATTTTAATAATTGTTAATGCTATGTAGTTAATAAATCTTAACTTATCCAAATTATTAAACCTCAAAGTAAACAGTTATCCACATTCTCCATGCATTATTAAAAATCTTATAGTCATTATTATTCATAAATTTTAAGGTAATTCATTTCGTTAACATTCATTATTAATACCTTACCAATTTTTAAAATGGACATTTTATGAATTCAGGAATTTCGAGCTCGATAATCATCATTGTCTAAAATCAAGGTTTATGTTCTGGATAATTACTATTGAATTTTCCCCACAACTTCGACAGTTATGACTTCCGGACAGTAAGATTGATTGATTTTCATGGTCTTATAGGTTTATGAAATCTACCAGTATTGCCACTTCGCGGAGTATGCGACCGATAATTGTCCTCCATTACCTACTGATAGTTCGCAATGTCCCATAGAATACCATCTGACGGTTATGCCACTCCTTAAGCTTCGGACCGATAAGTATTCCCATTTCATGAGGTTTAGAACCTAAACGAGATAATGTTCCGTGAACACAACGCGTAATCCAACAAACGTCTACCATACAGTTAACGCTGATGATCGTTTTCATCCCTTGAATGTCGAATTGGTTACTGGGTTTAAACTCAACTAGTATTCCCTTACCTAAGTTCTAATCCGGCAACTGAATCTTTGTTCTATGAATCCGACATTACCAATCATGAAGCGACCACCGACGACTTGAGCAGACCTGCCGACATCTATGCAGAAGAGAAATGAATGGATACTAACTCCAACCCTTTCGTTACACATCGAAGTGCGAAAAATTTTTATCCACAACACTTATCCGTCGATAAACGTTGATGATCCTCATAACCATAAATCGACATGAGCGATGTCTTGACGTCAACTCGCTAACTGAGGAACAAGAGACTATGCCACTGTTAATAAAGAATATACTGAAAACTATGTTATACCGGTTCACTTAATCATAATAATATTTACTTTAGAAGAGTCAACGCTTCTCGAGGGGATCCCCGCCCACGTGGCGGAAGAATGGCGTCGGGCTTGGAAGCGGGCCCGACCGACAACAATGCTCGAGGAACTTCAACCCAAGGAACCACACCGGACCACCCTACAGATGCTAGGTATGGAGAATGACCCTCGTTGGGCCGGAGTGCGATGTAGCCAAGAATATCCTGCCGAGGAGATTCGAAACCACGCTCGGAGCCTCCTCGCCCATTGGGAAAGGGTTCAATGGCAGGTCGATCAGAACGTCGTCAAGGCCAGGATGTATTTGGCCAATGTCGAAGAAGACATCTCCGTCGGGCGCATCGCCGAGTTCTATCCAGCCCGACCGGCCCGTAATACTAAACGTCCAGTAGCCATTATCCCAGGCTACTTCCCGGAGGAAGGGGTTAGGAAGTTCTTGGAGGAACCCTAACTTCCTGGACAAGAGGAAACAAAAACGACATTCTGTGTTATTTTAGTTGAATTAAGAAATCTTAAAAATGTTGTTCATTTATTTGCTAAATTAATAAACTCATTCTTGCACCCTATGTTTTACGCTAATCAGAATTTTTCTTTACCTAAGTTAATAATGAAATTAAGGATTTTTATTACAGATATGACATCTACCCAGATATTGCAAGCGGAACTCGCTCATATGCGACGTACAAACACGAATCTCCTCGACCAAACAGTTCAGATAACCCGAGAAGCTCAGCAGATCAAGTCTACCTGGTCGGACCCGAAGAAGATGAAGGCTCTCTATCTCAGGCTCACTGCCGCAGTAACTACTATTGGAGCGACTACTCAACCAGAGCCTTCGAACCCAAATCCGAGGGCTGGAAGTCGCCCTGTCTGCGAGTCGGGAGGGGCAAGCAGTAACTTACCCGCTCATCTTTGCTCCATCCCAGTTGCCCTACCAGAATCATATCCACAACGCTACACCAGCCAAAAATTCTTCAACAGCCCCATCAAGCAGCCACCGGCCGGGACGAAAAGAACGTGCCCGCCGCAGAGCCGCACGGCTGCGAGATAAAGCGATCTAAATGACGGACAGGACACATTAATTTTGTTATTTTAATAAACAGAGTCGTAATGGTGATTAAATTTAAAAATAGTATGTTCCCGATAGGATAAAAGGTAGAATGGTCGTCGAAAAATCGTGAATACCCCCACTGTGTCGTCGAAATAGTGTTTCTCTCCCACCGGTTAGCACGAATTTTGCATTTCTTACATAGGGGACAGAATAAAGCGAGCACAGGTCTCCTAACGACAGCCCGTTGAACCCGAGGGTTGTCCGAGCAATTACAGTATTAGTAATAATGCTCACTTTTTGCGGATAATCCACCCACTCGAACACATTTCCAACGTTGGTCAGCAACGGGTGCCGAGTGGTAGTTGAAGTAACATTTTGTATGGCGTTACCGGGGCAACCACAGGCTAATTCAAACAAACAATGAAACCCAGTAGCCCACCAGTAAATACAAATAAAAAATTGACTCCGTCTTGTTCAGTTGAAGTTTTGTATAAATCTCGAAAATCAACGCGATTGGGTTATTTAAATAATTCACGAAAACAAAGATTAAAAGAAAATTTAAAAGAAACAATTTGAATTTTAATACCAATAAATGTATTAAAAATTATGTTTATTATTCTATAGAAAATTAATCATAACGGAGGGCATATTGATCAGAATAATAACCCCCAGAAGGTAAATTAAAGGAAAAAAATTGCCTTTAATAATTAAGAAGTTGAACATAAATCATTTTTTTATTTTCAAATTACTTTGGTTTAACAATAATTAACTTACATGATAAATTTTATAGTTAAAAAAATTCGTTTAGTTTAAAGGCTTTGTTTAAATTGTAAACAAATACTGGATTGTATTAAAGACAAAATTCTGAATGTCATTGAAGACAAAATTTTGGAAACTCTTCTATCATTTACTTGGATTTGAGACAATCGGCATGACGTAAGATTTTGTAAACATGTAAATAATAATAATAATATATAAATATATTTTAATTTGGAAACTATAAATATTAAACTTTAAATATTAGTATTTTATAATTTTTGTTTAGATCAAGGTTTTCGTTTCTTAAGATGTCTATTATGCATTTCAAGTTAGTGCATTTTTGTCCATAACAGTTTTATTTTATATTGGCAATTTGGGATAATACTCATTTTAAATCCTAATTATCTGTTTTCGAAATTTTTTAAGATGAATCGTGTTGTCATTGTCTGGTTACAATGTTATTAATTTTAAAAGAAATTGTTTGATGCGGTCCTAAGTATATAGGTTTCGTGTAATGGATATCACGGGATAGTAGCCAGACATATTTACTTTCATGTAGAACTGTAGAAGTATAAGATTTATTGTATGTTGTGGAGTTGAAAGATAGATTTGTGTCAATTTTTAATAAATTATTCCTAGTAGCTTCTAAAGCGAGAATCTTAGGAAAATAGGTTCCTTTTCCGATAACTAACTGTTCAAGTAATAAACCACTGGCAGAGTGTATTGTGTTGCACCATCCTAAACGATCGAAAGGAAGGGTATCGGGCCAATCTGATGTAATTGAAAAGCATTTGATGGAAGGTTTTAGAAATCGGTGGAAACGTTCTATCATTCCATTGGTTTGACGATGTTAAGTGGGGGTATATATATTTTAAAAACCGAATTTTTGGGATAATGATCAGAAAATTTCAATTTTGAAATGAGTGATTATTACGTGTGGTTATTAAGTGGCTGGAAAGGCAATATCGCGCAAACTAGGAGGAGATTATATTTTTGGCCACATAATCAGCAGTAATGTTTGAAAGTGGAACTATTTCGGGCCATCTGTTTTCCTGTCAACCACTTTAAGCATATAAGTCTTTCCTTTGGAAGATAAGTGGCCTACTAGATCAACGTAAAGTAATTCAAATTGCCAGCTGGAATGTGAATAATTGGAGGTGTGATAAGGTGAATAATTTTGTTCTGTTGACATTTTATGCATTGGTTCCACCAAATCTTTATGAAGATTTTGATGGAATCAAATGCATTTTTTAGCTCAAAGGGAGTATAGGTTGAGGTCAACCAAGAATGGTTATGTCGTGATAAATCTTGTCAATGAGTTTAGCATTTTCTTTGAAGTAAGTTAAATAATCTTTAGATAATATACAGTTGGGTGTGTGCAATTTTGGAAAATACAGGTTGGAACAATGTCAAAAGCTGTATTGTTCGGCCTGTTACAACCTATGTAGCATTATGGAAGAGTTTCTTAGTTTGTGACCTTTCAGTATTTTTATTATGGTTGTTGTTGCTTTTAACAGGACTTCGTGTCTTACAGGGAGAA
This sequence comes from Schmidtea mediterranea, assembly GCA_022537955.1. NCBI lineage: Eukaryota > Metazoa > Platyhelminthes > Tricladida > Dugesiidae > Schmidtea > Schmidtea mediterranea. Next base: position 197,198,138 of record CM039679.1, on the reverse strand, counting down.
ATCGGGTAAGTTCGTCATTATTTTATTTGCAATAAAATCAAGTTTATCTATTATTCGTCTTGTCTGGCCCAGCAGATAAGCTCGAATTTTCGGTGGTAAGACTGATAAAAAATCTACGGAGTACTGCAGTATTTAAAGATGTTCCGGGATGCAATCTTTCGAGATCGTTTTGAGATTTCTTTAGAAATAACGAAGGAGTCCAATTTCTCAGTGACTGCGATTGAAAATATGAGTCAATAAGTTCAATTTCGGAAAGTTTATAATTTTAACTTACTGCAGACGTCTGATTCGGAATCATTGAAAATATTTGCTATTTTGTTGATTGTAAAGGGATTGCAAAGGTTTTGTAGGTAATAGAGACATTACAATTTGTGCTTTTGATTCGGAATAAATATATTTGTTTTAAAAAGAAATTTTCTCCCAGTGTATATACTAGATGTTTTGTTTTTTGTTAAGACTTAACCCTTAAATGGAAATTTCCATCGTACCAAATATTTAAATATAATTATTTATGATTAATAACAGCGATATATTTTTTTAGTCTGGCAATAAGATAAACAATCTGTCTATGGAATTAAGTGAAAATAAATCCTCAAAAAAACTATCATCAAGTCTGATAGTCTTGTGGGTAAAATCGAGTTGAGAAATGACAACGTGAGGAATGTTTTCTGGTTAAGCTATTAATTGATGGTGATTATTTACAGACGATTGTTTTCAATCAATTAATCGTGATTTTACTTTTTTGCTTGATCTGTAAATTTACTTTCCAACATCTTTTGATTGGACATTCTTCAAGTATAATTCTCGAATAACACTTGAATATACTGAAAGTACAGTCGAAATTAACGTAGATCATAATAAAATACTAAGGTCATTACGTCAGAAAGACAAGGGAAAGATGAAAAAATGCTAAAGAAATAAAGAAAAGTACACGGACAAGTCTATTGAAAAAAGATAAAATTATAGTTTATAAAATTAAAAGTAATAAGAATATTTTCAACAAATTTAAAACGAATATTGTGGTGTCATATGAAACTCATCTTAAACTATTTACATTACAATCACTAAGAATTTATTATCTTTTAATATCTCCATAAACTAAAAATCCTTACTTTTTCTTATTTATCATTCCAAATGAATTTCAGATTATAAACAAAATCGTCCAAAAATGCAATATCCCATACTTATTTTTTACCTTTGCACTAACACAAAGATTCTAAGAGATCATAAAACTGTTGGGGTTAGGTGATTTTTAAAAAATTATTATAATAAATAAAAATTTGGGAAAATAAAATAATTAATTAAAAATAATCAAAATTCTAAAATCAATATTTTCCGGCGGAAATGGGTATGTGCCGATGCGAATTGACGAGATGAGTACGAAAATAATATAAAATTAATTTGGGACCCCTAGTAAAAGTTTTTTAAAGAAATAATTAATTAATTAAAATGTCGAAAACAAATAAATTAAATTAGGGAGAAATTCTCCGATTTGGATAAATTTAATTACGAAGGGAGCTGATTATTCCCTAATGTGATTTATTTTCCCAGTTTTCTCCCAGGGAATGACCGAAGCGGCTAAAAGATGAAAGTAAATTGTTTAACTAGTTCCCCGGGAATCCAATGTAAATTGCCGTAAATCAGATTAGTTGTTTGAGAAGAGATTCCCTATATAACTGAGTCTCAAATCAACAACAAGAACAGAAAAGAATTTGGAAAAGTTGCGAGTAACAGAAAAGTTAAAAAGATTCGTGAGATTGAAAAAGAACTAGTCAGACTTGTCAAAGATATTTTAGTAGTTAATTGAAAAGGCAAGTAACATTCGAATCGTTGTGAAATTGTTGGTATTGAATAAAAGTTTTCCTGTGTTGAGTTATTCCAGTATCATTTAAAGACCACGTGCAGTCAGAGCAAACAGATCTACCGAACCAAATAAAATTATAACTCAACATTTTGGTGAGCCCGACGTGATAGAAAGATAGGTGGAAAATTGTTGAAAATTGTGATAACCGACGTGATAAAAAGGTCGGTGGAAAATTGTTAAAAAGTGTGATAAAAGATGTGATTAAAAAGTCGGTGGAAAATTGTCAGAAAATTGATTTATTGTGATTGTGAAACGTGAATAAAACTTTGAAATAAATTGTGACAAAAAGAATTTGGAAAAGAAGACATTGTGAATTATTATAAAGAATTATTGGAATATTGAAAAAAGATTAGTGTGTGATTATTAAGAAAGTGGAAAAGTGAAATTGAATCAAAAAGGTAAATTTTATAATTGTAAAAAGTTGAAATTTAGGCGAGAGAAGCTAATAGCCAAGAAACGATTTTATAATTTGAAAAGCCAGAACCAAAAATCAGAAACCAATAGTTCAAATAATAGCAGAGACTTGCCAGTGTCAAACATCTAATACGGAAAGCAACAAATACGCCAGTTGTCAGAAGCTACCAGTTGCCCAGTATGGAGGTGACCCGGTTGAGTCTGTCGATTCCATGGCTGATTATTATATGTACGCAACTGTATATGGATGGAGTCAAGCGATAATGGTTCAAAGATTGCCGTTAATTCTGAAAGTAGCCCAAGAAAAGCATGGCAGCAAATAGACAAGAAAGTGGTTGGCAATGACTGGAGAAAGCCTAAAGATAACCTCGCGCTCAAGCTGATAGAGGAAATGTAAAGCGCATTACGCGACAAAAATTTTATAATCGTATTCAAAAGCCGGATGAGTCGGTAAGTGAATTTTCATATCATTTAACTACTCTTGTAGAAAAGGCGTTTGAAGTGAAACCAGACAAAGCTGATGTTGCAAAGCAAGTAAAAGAATTATTACAAGATCAATTCTTAGCCGGTGTCAACAAGGAAATCAAAAAGCATTATGCTATGTGGATTTCAACAACTTCGACGAGTTAACTAAATAGGCCATGAGAATTGAGTTGAACCTCAAGGGAACTACATCTAAATCTGAATCATTTGCAGTAATTAATGAATCAAAGGACAGCTAGGTAACACCAATGAAAACCAACTCGTTTCAAAGATACAATAGTCCTTCACCAAAGTTCAAAATCAAATTCGAATCTGAAAATCCAGTGAATATTAAAACTTACACCCAACAAACACCAATTCAATGCGAACAATGCAAGAAAATCTGACATCATTTTAGTCAATGTTGGTTTAGAAATAATATACAAAGAAGCCCCAAACAAATGCGTCTGGAATGGTTTAGAGGAAGTGGTGATAGAAGAGAAATAAAGTGAATCTGAGAGGCCAAGTGCAACGTCATTCTTGCCGAGGATATGGAAATATGTCCAGATCATGGACAAGAAATTGGGACAAATTTCAGAAACCGATTTTGAAAAAATCAATTCGATGCCAAGATGATAGTTCACCTACCAATGTTGCTTTTGTTCAGTCAGATGACTTTAGAAGTCGGATGGAAAAAGAAATGAAAGATATGAGCCGACAATTGGAAAAATTAATGTCTAAATTTGAATCAGACGAAGAATCAGAAATCCAAATAATATATGATTTTCAATTGGAAACATCGGAGGAAGAATCGAGTGAAAATATATTAACCAAATACTTGAATATCGAGAAAACAGCAATGATCGTGATGAGACTTAGAAAGTTGCTGGGTGAAAGAAAAACAGATTCATCCCAAATAGAAAAATCGTTCAATGAGTTAAGCCAGATATCAATGAGTTCAAAAAATTGGAAAGAGTAATTAAATTTTGTGCTGATTATTATGAAAATGGAACAAAGAATAATAATTAAAAAAAAATATTGATGAGATTATTTGGAAAAATGTTAAGAGAAACTGAAAGGCTAGATTTTATTTCTGTAAATGTTGTAGATGAGGTTAATAATTGTGAATTATGATGTTGTTGCAATTGAAAAATTGAATGAAACAAAAGTATGGAGAAATAATTGAATTGAAATTTAGAAATAGAAGTTTGGAAGATAATGAATCCTTGAAGTAAAAATGAAATACGAATAACGAGGATGACTGAAATTTGTGAAACATTAAATACTAATTTAAAGGAAATTGTGAATAGTTTAGCTGATGCTTTGTTCATAGGATATGAAATTGAAATTGATAATGTATTGAAAATAGTTTTAAGGACAGAATTCGATGAAGATAGTCAATTAGAAATTAGTAAAATAGTTAGGTGTTATTTGCATGGTAATATGAGTTATAGGCAAAAGTTGAAAAAGATAGCTCAGAGATGTGGAAAAGAGCTCAGAAGAGCAGGAGTTGAATTACACCCAATAGTATTAGCATTAGATTATGAAGGATTTAACAAAGTAGAATATATTCAGGAGCATTGGTATACGAGAGTTCAAAAAATTGTGTTATGGAATTATTGTGTTATTCTGTTACAAAAAATTACAAAAAGTCATTAACATTCTTATCCTCATCTGTACCCTCAAATTGATTAAATCTTTTAAACATTGTTCGACTTATCTCCTTGACTGCAATTACATAATTCACAAAATTGTCATTATTCCTTAAACATCCATCTTCGTCTAACTCTTATGGTATAAATCCACAATTAAATAAATATTCATTATCATAAAGTTCATCTCCTTTATATAATAATAAAGGAGATGAACTTGATGATGATGAATATTTATTTAATTGTGGATTTATACCATAAGAGTTAGACGAAGATGGATGTTTAAGGAATAATGACAACGGTTGGTATAAGATTATTATGAAACTGAAAAATAAGGGCAGAATGTTGCTCAAATTTTCCGAATTAATTCAAATATTTAACAAAAATAGTAACGTAAAAATGGAACCGAAAAATAAGGGCGGTACGCTGCCAAAATTTTCGAACCAACAAAACTACTTTGTCTAAAATTGTAAAATAAGAATGGGTTACGGCTAATGTTGTATATCAATAAAAAATTATTTTATAAAGCTGAGGAATGAGGGAGGATCCCTACTAAAAACTCGATAACAATAATTATAATAATAATCATAATGATAATAATAATAATAATCATGGTATTTGTAGTAATGATGATAATAATTATGATAATAATAATAGTAGTAATAATCATAGTGGTAATAACAATAATTATAATGGTAGCTATAGTAACAAAAATAATAATAAAGGTAATAGTAGTAACAATTAATAAAGGTAATATATATAATAGTAACAATGATGATGCTAGTAATAATAATAGGGAACATTGTAGTTATAATAGGGATAAGAGTAAGAGAGATAATGTGAGAATATTTAACCTAACAAAGGGTGTACATGCCATAGAACAATCATCTATACGGACAATAATAAGGACTAAGCGAATGGGCATAAAGATAAATGATATGAGAGTATAGGTTAACATTTGAAAGAGATAGGAGAATAATGTGACCTAAGAATCAAAAGCGAGCACAGGTCTTCTATCGACAGCTCGTTGGACCCATGGATCGTTCGGTCAATTATAGCTTTAGCAATAACGCTCACTTTTTGCGGACGATTTACCCACTCGAACACAGTTCCAACGTTGCTTAGCAACGGGTGCCGAGTGGTAAGCAAAAGAATACTTGTATGGGGTTGTCTGGGTAACAACCATATGGTTTCAAAATATCAACACCCAGAAACCCACCATACAAATTTGGGGGCTCAGCCGGGATATAATAAAAAATGATTGTTTTTGCAAAGAACCCAAGGAAATAAAAGCAAATGTTTAATTATTAAATAGAAAATGAGAGAGGATGAACTAAAGAATGGAACTTAACAACAAACGAAGGAAAATGATCGACTTATTGACGATGAGAAAACAGTTCGATGATATTATGTGAGTTGAGTAAAAATGCCAATTGAATTATGGTTATATTTTCTAAAGGTTCGAAGTTACAAAGGGTCAAACTTTGGCAAAAAGTTTTATTTTTGATATGTTGTACAGGACGGTGAATTGAGTATTATTGTCAATGGAACTATAGTGGTATCTCATCGAACTTCGAAGGCGTAAAGGGTCAAACCTTGACCAAAAATATTATTTTTGATATGTTGTAGAGAAGAATGAGCTTAATAAAATTGCCAATAGAACCATGGTCATATCTTCTAAAGGTTCGAAGCTAAAAAGGCTCAAACTTTGGTCAAAAAAATTATTTTTAATATGTTGTACAGAACGATGAAATGGCAAAAGTGGTGATAAAATTAGGATTTTCCAACCTTTGGATAAAAAGTTATTAAGGGTCAAACCTTCAAAAATTCTAATTTTTAATATGTTGTAGAGCTTGAGAAGCTGAGCAATATTTACCATAGAAGTATGGCAGTCTGACTTCTGGGTCAAAAGTTATAAAGGGTCAAAACCTTGGTCAAAATTTTTAATTTTTGATATGTTGTTGAGATCGACGAAACAAGCAAAATTGCCTATAGAACTTTAGTCATCAAAGCTTTAGATAAAAAGTTATAAAGGGTCACAGCTTTGGCCAAAAAAATTTAATTTTGAGATATGGTGTAGAATAATAAGACGATCAAAAATTACCATAGAACTATAATCGTGTGAACTTTTGATAAAAAGTTACAATGGGTCAAAACCTTCGAATACTCTAGAATTCAGAAAATTGTGAGGAAATTAAAAATTTTGAAAGTGAATTCTAAATATTTTTGTAAATTAGTGGAGTCAAAGTGTATATCGTTTGGAGTTCGTTACGGTTGTTTAAAGCACGCTTGGAGTCAGATCAACAATAATTTCTATTCGAAGTCACCGACAACCCCAACAATACGATGAAACAAAACAACAGTTTAGAAAAACTCATGAATGACGAGTATTGTAATAAGAGCGGAAAATATCAATATATGTAAATAAATTAGAATATTAGATATACAAAAATTTCAAAAATGAAACGATTCAACAGGAAAGTGGGGATAAAATTATCAATATTTGTAGAGCAGGAATCAAAGAAACAGGAAAATATCAACACCCAGAAACCCACCAATAGTGAAAAATTAATATTCGAATGTAATAACGAAAAAAAGGCAGAAACAGTAATAATGGTAGAAATAAATCACCACGTCTTCAAAAAAGAATAATAAATTGCCATACGATTGTATCAGAAAAACTCTTAACTAAACACGAAAAGGCAAAAATAAAACGCTCAAGGAAACATATAAAGTCAATGTTTGGAAATCGTTTGAATATAAAGGAAGAAGTAATAGCAAATTTATTTATTGATAATACAAAAATATTTCATCCAGTATTGGTAATGCGAAAGAGTCCTGTCAAATGTTTAATTGATATGGATGTAATGGGCCAGCTTCAAAGAATATCACTTAATTTGAAAACTGGAAACTTAGTGGAAGTTGAAACAGGTGAAATCATACACAGTGCAGGTGATGTGTTCTTGAATCAATCATTGCTTATAGTATAATTGCTTATAGTATAAGCCTTATACCATCGAAAAGTGAAATGATTTTTTATGCTAACGTCATGAATGTAACCGATGAAGAATTTATATTTGAACCAAGCCAAACATTAATTGAACAATATGATATTCCAATGTGTGACAAAGTGGTGAAAGTTAAAAGTAAACTAGTCCCCGTGAGAATAGCAAATACCAGTACAAAACCTATAGAATTACAACCGAAAAACAGGTTCGGGAGACTGTCAAGATTTAAATCAGAGGAAGCTCAGAAATTACCAAGAAACATTAAAATTTACAAGGATCCAAATGTCACAAGTGATGATTTAAATGATGAACAAAAACAAGAAAAAAGCCATATTTGCGAAACATGAGTATGATCTAGGACTCACTCAGATAATTGAGCATGAGACACCTTTGCTCAACGAAACTCCAATTAAATTGAGACCATATAGAATTCCTTACATTCATCAAGAAGAAAGTGATAGACAAATAAAAGCTATGAAAGGATTTGGATTAATCAGAGACAGCTCATCACCCTTTTCTTCATCAATTGTGGTAGTTAAAAAAATGATGGAAACCTAAGATTTTGTGAAGATTACAGAAAGTTAAATCAAGTTACATGGAAAGACACCTATCCTATTCCTGTACCACAGGAAATATTTGACCAAATGGTAGAAGCAAAGTTCTTCTCAGTGATCGATCTCAATAAAGAATATAATCAGTTTAAAGTAAAAGAAGAAGATAGACGAAAAACTGCGTTTTCAGATGCCAAGGGATTATACGAGTTCAACGTTTTAACTGGCGCTCCTGCAACTTTTCAGAGAGTTATGAATTTTGTACTTTGCGACATACCACACGCACTAATGTATATAGACGATATCATAATATTTTCAAACGGTTTTGAGGAACATCTAGTAGATGTAGAAATAGTGTTTATAAGATTGAGAAACGCAAATCTAAAAATAAAACCCTCACAATGCGAATGGGGAAATCAAAAATTGTGTTTGTGGGTCATATAAATTTACAATCAAATCCAGAAAATGTTAATAAAATAGAAATTTATCCAGTTCCAAAGGACGTAGATCAAGTTCGTCAATTTCTGAGATTAGCGAGCTACTATAGAAAATTTATTAGAAATATTGCGCACATAGCACAACCTTTAAACGCACCATTAGAAAAGCAGATAAAATTCAAATGGGAAACGGCACAACAAAAAGCTTTTGATGCATTGAGAGAAAGTCTAACCAATCAGCCGATATTGAGATGTGCAAACTTTTCACTACCCTCTATTGTGATGACAGATGCCAGTAATTTTACACTAGGTGCAGTAACAGGACAACAAGTTAAAGGCAAAAAAGATCATGTGATAGTCTATGTAAGTTGATCACTGAGGCCCCATGAGAAAAATTACTCTACAATTGAGAAGGAAACATTAGCATTATTATATGGGATAACTACGTTTAGACAATACTTAGTCGGCCGAAAATTCGTTGGATTCACGGTTCATAATCCACTACAATGGTTGATGAAACATAGAGATTCAGCCAGCATGTCAATTAGGTTTTTCAATATCGTTACAGGAATATGAATTAGAAATTAAATATCGAATAGGCAAATCAAATGCCAATGCGGACACTATGTCAAGAATTACGGAGAATGTTCAAGCCGAATAAAAAAAATAAATAATAATGATACGATATTTTTGGCAATTAAAGCATCAAATAATATGTAAAATTTACAAATTGAACAAGAAGAGGATGAAGAATTAAACCAGTTACGTAAACATGTAGTTAAGATTAAAAAGGAAAATGACTGGAAGCATATTGTTGATGAAAAGCACAAATATTTTATTCATAATGAATTATTAAAATGTGTAAAAAATGATAACTTACTAATTGTAATATCAACAAAACATCGCAGATCATTATTGCTGTTATATCCTGATGGTGCATTAGGTGGACACTTATCCGCTCGTAAAACATTATCACGATTAAAGTTGAAATATTACTGGGAAACTATCGAGCAAGATGTGAGTCAGTGGTGTAACACTTTTGAAATATGCCTTACTAGACATAATACCGGTCGTAAAATTAGAGTTTTATTAAAACCAATGCCAGTACCAACAGCACCTATGGAAATAACAGCAATAGATATTGTTGGTCCATAGCCGGAAACAATAAATGGTAATAAATATATTATCGTGTTTTGTGACTATTTGACAAAATGGTCAGAAGCTTATGCAATGCCAAATCAAAAAGCAGATACGGTAGCAAAGATATTTGTAGAAAATATTGTTTTGGCACCATTATATCGGTTAACCTCAGATTCATGGATATCCTTGCCAGATCATAAAGGAGTGAGAACTCCAGAGAAATTAGAGTTGACAAAACTTGAATATTTAATAAATTTCACATCATTAAATAAACTAGCTCAAATTGGACTATATTCTCAAAACGATTTTTAAGAAGCACGGATAAATTTGTTATTTCCGTCAAAAAAGGAAAGAGTAATTATCGAGATGATTGATACTATATTACCAGGAGGTGAAGGAAAGGTAAATTATGATTATTTATTGACGTTAGATCACTATAAAAACCCACGTACAACACGATGAAAAAGATTTGAGGTAAATTCATGTTTATGGGACAAGCTTGTGGAGGTCTAATTGGAATATATGTTATTATTATTATGCTCAAAATTATGATATTTCAAATATAGACTACTTGCCAATTATATATTATTTCGGGATGGTCATGGAAATTGATTATTGGAAGCATACCCTTTCTCGCAAGATTCGTAATTACTAATTATCAATGCAAAGAAAAGTAAAATCGAAATTAAAAAACAGACGAAGTAACGCTGATTCAATCTCAAACAATGAGAGTGGGAACGAAGGGGATAGCAATGACAAGATAGAGATACCACTATTGTACTATTATAAAGGAGACACAGAGAAAGCACTCAGAGATAAACTAAAACTAAAATCGGTAAATGTTGATCCATCAAAATTAAATGAAACCGATGCATTTAGTCAGTTATGCATTCTTAAAACATTTCTTCCAACAGCACCAATATATCCGGTTAAAAAACTAAAAGAGATGAAGCCAATTAGGAATATTGAATTACTGGTTGAGCGAGTGGAGCCATCAAGCGCTGATATCAAGAGAAAACACATGCTTGAATTGCCAGGAAATTATGTTTTGATGACATTTGGAACAAGAGGAAGACAACCTCGAATGTGGATACAATTAAATAAACATCGGGTTGAAGCCTTGATCGATTCCGGTTCAAGTCATACAATAGTATCAGATAAAGTATTGAATTCCGACGAAAGAGATCAAATACAAAGCACCAAAGGGATTGTAAGGTCTCTGACAAAAACAAGTTGAGTATCATTGGGCAGATTAACGTAAAATTAATTATCGGAAATATAGAAGTTGTCCATGTTAATACGATGGGAGTTCCAGATGATGAGTTCATATTCGAACCAAGTAAAACGTTATTAGCGAAATATGATACTCTAATGTTGATGAAATAGTAAAAGTGCAAAATCAACTATTTCCTTTTCATATTATTAACGTTAATGATAAAACAGTATCACTAAAACCGTAAACAAAATTGGGAAAATTGGAAATGTTAAAAATTGGAAGTAAAAAGTTACAAAAAAATATTAAAATATATAAAGAACCTCAAATTACTAGTAAAGATTTGTCGGAAGAGTAAATAAAAATAATCACCAAATTATTGATAAAGTATCAAGATATTTTCGCGAAACACGAGTATGATTTGGGCGTGACTTCAATAATAGAACATGAAATCCCATTAATAGATGAAACTCCAATTAAGTTACGACCATATAGAATTCCATATGCACATCAAGATGAAATTGATAGACAAATAAAAGCCATGAAGGAATTTAATATCATCCGAGACAGTTTTTCACCATTCTCATCATCCATTGTAGTTGTAAAGAAAAAAGATGGCGAATTAAGATGTGAACATTGTTGTCTAATATGTCAATTAATTTATACGGACCAGAATATCTCGGTTAGATAGCATTAGTGCTACGTAAAAAGGAAGGTTTAAAATCTACCAACATAAAAAGAAAAATAAGTTGACTAGTTAGGAGCAAGAAGGAATTAGAATAAAAGAAAATCGATAATGGCGCAATAAAACTTGATGAACAAATCATGTTAGGCAAAATTGATTATCCAAAGACCACGGAAAGAAAATAAATAATTACGAAAAGACGAAATTAAATGTAATCAAACGTGTATTACAAGAACAAATAATTTTTGTCCCAAAAAATCAGAATACCAAAATTTGAACTTTGTCATAGAAGTGAGTATGAGTCGTTATGAATGATTACGATAAAATTTTAATACGTATTACTATTTTTATTAATGTTATATTTGTAAATTCTTGATATTAACAATGTATTTATTTAAATTCAATCACTTGTGTTTATATATTATAAATTCTGAGAAATCCTTTCGTAAGGTTTTTACTATTCCGATAAGATAAATATTAATTTATATATAACTTATATCATTTACAAGGAGACGTGATTAAGTCGATAATTAACTTACAGTATGCTAAATGAAAACGTTAAAAATCAAAGAATTAAATTTCGATTAATAAATATTTTTTTTTATAACTAAAAGACAAGTACAAATCTATTGAAATAAAATAAAATTAATCGAAATTTTCTCACTATTTTCGATAATTATTCCGTGCATAATAATTCGAATTTCCTTGAGAGAAACCAGGTATCTCAGTAAGTAGATCGAATCACAGAGTCAAATTCATGATGTAAATAGTCTCCAATTGATAAGAATAATAGCCCTCGAAATACTATGTAACATGCGACAGAATACGCGATATAAATTTAATGCCTGAGAATGTGAGCGCTATCTTTCTCCATGTCACCAAGTATAGATGTAGATCCACGATATTGTAGAGCATTCCCACTTCATAGTATCGATCAGAAGAATTAAATTATATGACTCTGAAATTGATTAGATAGGAAATTCAAAATGCTGTCTCGCTCAAGTTGTACATGTCTATTCATATAGATCTGCAATTCATCGAGAATCTGTACAGGATAAAATTCATTGCCGATTATTATTATCTGTAAACATAATTAAAAATCCCATTAGACATGCTCAAATTATACTTACCCCCCATCAAGAAAGTGCATGCAGATGAAATAAATTTCAGTTATTTCCGTGACTATCGAGCCATACGAGCAATTGAGGCAGAACTATAAACTGATGAGTAGGTGTGCCACCGAGTACTATAGTTGCCTGTGGGAGTAATCGATAGTAACCCTAATCATTTTTCAATTCAGGCTAGATCTGATTGGATGTTCGAACTTCCCTCTTCAGTGTCATAGAAATCATTTTGATATGCGTTTCCTAGCGGCAGTGGTTGAGGATTGTTGTGATAGTTGAGCTAGAATCGTTCGCATGCATGAATTTCTAAAAATAAATTTTTATTTGTTGATGACTGAAAACAAATTACTTGTCTATGAAAATTGAGCTAGAATTGTTCGCATGCATGAATGAATTTCTAAAAATAATTTATTTTTACTTGTTGACGACTGAAAATAAATTATTTTGTCTATGAAAATAAAAATCTATTCTAATAGAATGTATAACAGTAGATTTTTTTCAATAAAATTTGATCAGTTTTGTTTAAAGCGAATTCAAGGGGACAAACATTGAATATTTGTTTTAGAAATTCGAGATTATCGTAAATTTGAGTTTACTTTACAATTTTAATTTAAAAATGATTAAATTTTTAAGCAAAACATAGTCTATTTAGTATAATTGCTATTTATTTTTGATACTCATCAAGGGAGTTATGATTATTATTATTATTAGGTGGTCATTGTTGTTTCCCCACACCCATGCTATCTTTATTTTCGTTACCATAATTAAATGATTAATATTAGTATTCAGGCTTTAGGATGATCTTAACATATATTGTTGTTATGATCGTTATTTTGGAAATTGTTTTGATATAATAATACGTACGAACTTGTTTAAAACTCCACGAAACCATGAACTATAACCCAAAAATAATAGTTTTCTTGTTCACATCTGGTTACGCGTCATCAGGGGCTTAAGGGTATCCAACTGTAACAAGAGAAAGTCTCTGAGGGTACTGACGAGGCCTGTTCAGGATGTGTAACAATAATAATAGTGAGAGTTACACGCCACCGTAACGCGCTACAACCTGAAGAACCTAACTATACTTATAAGTAAAACATTGATTTAAATATTATTATTTTAAGTTAATTCTTCACATAATTATTCAACCTGTAATTAGAAATATATTATTTGAATTAGTGCGAGGTCACAAAACGGATTTTGAACAGTTCAGAAAGGATGTCGCCAAATACCACTACGAGGCGATGAACCAGTCGCAACGTCCGGAGTCCCTCGTGCGTTGCTGTAGACGCATGGAGAAAACATGGATCCGGCCCGACGAAGCCAAAAAGCTCCACCAGAAAATAACACAATTGAAGCGACCGTATGAAGAGGAACTCACCTTATCCAGATCGCTGAAGGTGAAACTTCGTCAACAGGTCTGTACAATAGCGGCCTTAGAAACGAAATTACAGCTCCACACCGATCATGCCCCAAAACCAACCGAACTGTTCCTAGCCAAAGATACCTTCGTAGTCGAGGTAAGAGCCTCCACCTCCGCGCCTTCCCCAGAGCCGACCAATACAGTGGCCACACACGTCCGAAAACGGCCACCTCTACCAAAGCAGCGGCCGGGTAAACATGAGAGGGATCGGAATCGCAAGCTGAAAGAAGTTCGTCTACTAGGACAGTTCACCCACATATTTGTAGAGACCACGAAACAAGCAAAATTGCCAATAGAACTTTAGTCATCAAAGCTTTAGATAAAAAGTTATAAAGGGTCACAACTTTGGCCAAAAATTTTAATTTTTGATATGTTGTGTAGAATAATAAGACGATCAAAAATTACCATAGAACTATAATCGTGTGAACTTTTGATAAAAAGTTACAATGAGTCAAAACCTTCGAATACTCTAGATTTCAGAAATTGTGAAGAAATTAAGAATTTTGAAAGTGAATAGTAAATATGTTTGTAAATCAGTGGAGATCGTTGAATTTATTTCATTTGCATAGGCGCAATTTTCATGAAATTTATAAATAACATAAAAAATTACATTAGACATTTGCATGTTAAATTTTTAAACAATAAGTTGTATGAAATGTTTTAAATACAGTTGTTATTTTTATTGATAATTGAATTAATGGAGTTATAAAGAGTTTTACATCATGATCAAAATGGAATTTGTTGGGCCAGAACGTAAACGGCCTTGAGGAATGTTTAAATGGATCAGTAACACACATGCAAATATAACATGCAAATTTAAATAAACCTATTAAACACCAATTAAACCCTATCAAATGAGAGAAAAAAGAGAATTAAATATAAAATAATAAACATAAAAGTAAATAAAAATAATAACAAAACGCACCAAGATCCGCACGATACCAACACAAATATAACAAGAAAACACAACAAATTCGACAAAATTGAAAAATTAATAAAAGTTCATGAAAATGAAATTTAAATCAAAAAATTTGAATTAGTAATAATTCAATAAAAATTCTAAATCAAAAATTATAAAAATAAATCAAAAAATAATAAAATTAAAGAATAGAATTCACTAGAAAATAACAAGGTCGAATTTTGTTTTACTGCATCAAATTTAACATGCGAGGTTAGGGACAGAAAATAGGTATAAATACTGATCCATTTTCACATTAAATTTAACCGTTTTTCGAAACACACCATTTTGAACTAAATTGTTTAATTTGTTTAAAGATCTTAGGTGAGAAATGTTTATTGTGGAGCCCTCTCTCCACGTCACATCCTTGCAACCTCGGCAGAGCTCTGCTTGGATGTCGGCGTAGGGGGAGAGGTATTTTTATTTTATTTTTTATTTTATGCAATATTATGAACTTTTTATTTTATGGATTGACATGGAGGGTAATTTATGTTTATTTGTTTATACTTAATAAATATTATTAATATTGATAAACTGTTTTTCTATGTTTAATAAATAAATAATTCTGTCGAAATTTTTCCGGCCCACAGCCAACACATATTGCAAGATAGTAAAATCTACATAGTACAGATTTGTGTAAGAGCGTGGAAAATCGCCAATGATATGTACCCGTGAAGACTCAGCGTGCGCAACGCAGGGGTCGTAACGTCAATATGATCCTTATAGAAGAAACGAGAAATAAGGAAGAAGTCTCTGGCTGCTTCCTCGTTTCTCATTTCTTTAAAATCGACCTAAATTTATATTACACACGGCTCAAAATCATCACACCGAGTAGTCCAGTGGGCACTCAGTAAATATAATATAAACATAAAATGCGCCTAAGGTCTACTAAAGGGAAAGGGTACTGGAATCAATTAAAGCGAAATCGTTGATATAACTACGTTGAATTAATATTTCGAAAGGAATTAAATAAAAAGCATTGGTATAGTTAAATTGATTTCATATTTTGAACGAAATTAGTAGAAAATTATTAAATTAATAACTCAACGATTCGGTTAAATCAAATTATAAGTTAAAATAACTATTGATTATAGATAAAGTAACAATTAAAGTAATTTATGGCGTACAATTAGAGTAGTTATTGAGTAATTCATTCATCAAATTATTATAATTTAGTAAAAGTAAAGTGATTAAGTTATTATAATTATTGATAAACATTAAAGCAACAACAAGTAAATCATTGATCCAATTAGTTTTAATAAAGATGAAGTAACGATTGAGTAAAAGCAAGTAATTGAATTAATACATTGATTAAAGATAAAGTAATTATTAGTTAAAAAATGAAGTAGCATATTGAGTAACTAATTTCATGATTAAAAAGGAAAAATAATTTATTGATTAAAAATCGGGTAACTCTTTGACTACAACTAAGGTAATTCTTTGACTAGATGATAAAATAATTGATAAATTAATTCGTAGTTTAACATTAAAATAAAATGAATTAGTTACTTGAAAAATTGAATTAACTCCGAGTCATCGATTAAAAAATTGAATTAACTGAATCGTTGTTATAAAGTAAAGCTCGCATTATTAATAAATTAAATTTGTAGAGAAATTGCATCGACGGGATTAAATTTTAATTAATTAAATTCAAAGTAAGACGAAACAAAAAATTTACTTAAGAAATTGATGATTGCACCCCATAATTTCAAAATCCAAACTAATATGAGAAAATATATTCCGTAGATATCGTAAAGATGGAATAAAATAACTGAAACCCTTCGAAAATTCAAAAATTTATTCTTCCTTGCACAACAAATACTCCATCATCCAATAAATAGCGAATAACATCATCGCTAAGCAATAAAGGATCATTCCAATAGTCAAGTAGAGAGTAGACTCTGAATCCTTACAATGACGTGAAATTCGTGCGAAACTGAATCACAAATTAAACTACCCACCATTTACTTGACCGTTGTGCTGCCGTACTTAAAGATCACCCTTGACAAATACAATAGAAACGCTTGACGAAATTCTAAACGAATTAATAACATTAAAAACTAAGATATAAGGTACGAAACTTACCAGATCACGGAATGTCGAATTTTCGACAATCGCCGAAAATTAATCATTAATTATTCAATGAACGGAAAGAGACAAATTCCACAGGATATACATTCAAAGTGTAAACAATGTCAATGTTATTGATAACCAAATCAGTTTATTTCGAATAATCAATATTTTCAGTATCCGGCGAATCGACTGAAACGATGAAAAATAATTCACATTCAGAGGAAGTAATTAAAGGGCCAGGAGCACTCTTGGAAGGAGAGGGACTGACGGAATTGGTCGCCATGCATAGTGGTAATTCATTTTTGAATTTTATAATTATCGCTTTTAATAATAATTAAACGATTTTAATTGTAAAACCTCTTGGTAACATTATTAGATAATTTGTAGTTTTCAACCAGCGTTAATTTCAATAAACTATTTACATCACAATGCATCATTCATAAGACGGCAGAGTCTAGTGCACAGTATCATCAACTTGGACGTGACGTCGAATTATGATTAGAAAGAATAGTCCTGTAGTTGAGTGCTCTGAGCTTCATTGAGGAAAGTGATAGCTAATGTTTATTTCCTAACGCTTACAATCTTGGTGTATAACTTTCAGATTAGACTGGTTATTTCAGTAACTAAATGAACTATCAGGTGCCTATGAAATCGGCGATAGAATGAGATCTCTAAAATGTTACTCCTAGTTATATATTTAATGCTCACTAATAAACATACTCGATTAATCAAGGAGATTATTGACATTGAAGAAGGGGATCTAATCGATAGGGATCATAAGGGTGTTTACAACAAAACAATATAATATGACTTCTTCTTGACCCATGATATGTTTAGTCACGAAACACCTTATCCAAGACCTTAATGATGAAACCCTACGACGTTAAATACTCGAAATATTTCAAGGGAAGTGTCTTCCCGCAACAACCTGAAATCACAACCCATGTTAACTCCTATTAGCCGAAATTCCAAGTAGAATAACCTCGATAATTGCATTTCTGAGGCTCCCCCGTAAGTGAATATTCGTTGACGATATTTAATTTCAGCTCTCAATGCTACACTCTCCCTCACAGATCGCTGGAGATGGGCTTGGGCCCAACACCACCAAGAGCGATGTCCGGAGTTTCCGCCGTCGAAATTCCTCGACCGGGAAAATCTGGGAGTGGGCACATCTACGCAATGGAGCCCGTCAGAAGAAATACGTCAGCAGGCCCAACAGCAATTGGAAGACCTATTGTCTCAACAACGGGACTTAGATTCGCAGGTGGCCCGAGCTCGCCAGCATTTGGCAAATGTGGAGGAAGATTTGCTGGCGGGTCGGATTGCCAACTCATACTGGCACCCCCAACAAACCTCACCAAGCAGCACACGCGGTACTAAAAGGCCGACGATGGCCATTTCCAGCTTCACACCTGAAGAGTGGGTGGTGAGCCAATTCCCTTAACAGCCGTAACAATCCTGTGTTGTTTTGAATCAATATTAGTACTTTGTGATTTCTCGTTATATTAACGTTAACAAATAAAATTTATAAACTTGTCGTTAGTTGTTTCTGCCAGGTAAAGTCCTTCCTCGTTGTATACGAATTTTGTTTAAATGGAAATTAATATGTGTGCTTATACCCGTAATATGAATCGCTAGATTTAATTTTGTTTATAATAGCTATGAATCCAACTCAGTTATTACAACGGGAACTATCCCGGGCACAGCAGAGCAATCGAACGCTTTATGGACAAATCATACAGCTGACCAAGGAGGTCCAGCAAGTGAAATCAACCTGGGCGGACCCGGCCAGGCAAAAATCCGTCTACCAACGCCTAACCGCGGCTCAAAGGGGCTGGGCAGAAGAGCGCCAGTTAAATCAAAGTCTCCGGACTCAAATCCGAGGGCTGGAAGTAGCCCTGGCAGCAAGTCGGGAGGGGCAAGCGGTAACTTACCCGCTCATCTTCGCCCCATCCCAGTTATCCTACCGGACACAGGCCCACGACCCTACACCTGCCAAAGATTCTTCAACCGTCCCATCGAGCAGTCGTCGACCGGGACGGAAGAACGTGCACGCCGCAAAGCCGAACAGCGATCGGACAGAAAACAATCTTGAATGATTAACTTGACAGATGAACTACATGTTTCTTTAAAATTTTAATTGTGATTAAACCAAAATTAACATGTCCTTGATATAATTAAACTGAAATGATCATCGGAAGGTCGTGAATACTCTCCGGATGTCGTCGGAAAATAGTTTCCTTATCTTACTAGTCAGCATGAATTTTAAATCTCCACACAAAGGACTAGATGATTAAAAGCGAGCACAGGTCTTCTATCGACAGCTCGTGAACCCGAGGGTTGTCCGAGCAATTACAGTACTAGCGATAATACTCAATATTTGCGGGCAATCCACCACTTGAACACATTACCAACGTTGCCTAGCAACGGGTGCCAAGTGGCAGCTAGAATCATTTTGTATGGCGTTACTAGGGCAACCATAAGGATAAGCAAGATTCGAAACCCTGTAACCCACCAAATTGAATGTCAAATTTTAATTTGAGGACGAATTTCTTTTAAAGAGGGAAGATATGTTGAGGATACCTAAAAAATAGAGTAAAATAATTAATAAACATGTAAAATGATTGTGGGAAACAAGAATAAGTGATTAAAATGTGGTTCTGAAACTTAATAAAAAGGGAATGAAAAAGAAATGTCGAATAACGAGAAGGGAATAAGAGAAAATCAATAAAAACAGACAATTAAATAAAAGAAGGTCATTTATAATTAACAGGTGCAAATTTAGGAAAACAAAAACAAAAGGGAAATTTGCACGTTATTTCGAAAGCTCTTTCAAGATAAGGGAAGAAATGTTGTTTGGGAATCCGGGAAAGAGCACCTCTAAAAACTGATTTATCTGGACAGCTGTCAGTGATTATTGAGGTCCAAATGGAATTAGCGTTAAAAGATATCAGAAATTTTATTTGACATCAGTAAGTATTATTGGATGATGGAGTATAAAAACGAAGCGCAATTGAAATCAAAAAGACAAAATTGCAAAAGACAAAGAAAGACAGAAAGAAATTAAACAGAAATTTGAAACAGAAATTAAGCAAGGTCAAAGCAAAGCGAAGCAACTAAATCAGAGTTACCGATCTCAGAAACCCACCGCAGTAGTCAGGTGATTGTGAAATCTAATTGATCCGAAAAATGCTATTCTTCCCGAAGGGTCGTAATAAGCACCAAATTGTGATTGATAGATAATTCGTTGTGTCATTTTAAAGTGGAGATAAAGTGTATTAATCAATAAAGGTTATATCGTTTGGAGTTCATTACTGTTGTTTAAAAGCACGTTGGAGTCAGATTGGCAATAATTCCTATTCGAATTCACCGACAACCCCAACAAATATTATATATTTGAAATGAGGAAATGGTATTAAATCTGATGCAGAATTAAACAATAAAACTTATAGCTCCCTTGTAAATAGACTAATTATCAGGTTTTAATAAAATATAAAGAAAATATTTGAGAATTTGATGAATTTTTTAAATCTCAACCCATAGTTTTTTTAATCAGGTTCTTTAAATTATTCTTATGGACTACATAAACCAAAAAATTAAAATTTATTATTTTTACTCTAAATTTGAATTTAAACTACTTGTATATAGAAGACATTTTTATTACTTATTACTTTCAAATGGTTTAAACGTTTGAGTCGGGTAATGATAGACAATATTTAAATTTTTCAGAAAAACATTGAATTATAATTGTAATTGGGATCAGTTCTGAGTTAAACTGTTAAGATCAAATATTTGGTAAATTTGTGTAATAAGATATATTCAAGGTTCGAAAGTTAATTTTTGATATTTTGTAGAGAACGATGATCTGAGTAAAAATGCCAATTAAACTATGGTTGTATTTTCTAAAGGTTTGAAGTTACAAAGGGTCAAACTTTGGCCAAAAATGTTTATTTTTGATATGTTGTAGAGGTTGAGTATAATTGTTAATGGAACTATAGTCATATCTTATTGAACTTCAAAGGTGTAAAGATCAAACCTTGACAAAAAATTTATTTTTAATATTTTGTAGAGAAAAATGAGTTGAATAAAATTGACAATAGAAGCATAGTCGTATCTTTTAAAGGTTCGAAGCTAAAAAGGTTCAAACCTTGGTCCGAAAACATTATTTTTTATATGTTGTAGAGAACGATGAAATATCAAAAGTTACAAGAAAATTTTGATCTTTAAACCTTTAGGTCAAAACTTCAAAAATTTAATTTTTGATATGTTGTAGAGCTTGATGAGCTGAGAAAAATTTACAATTGAATTATGGTTGTCAGATTTCTGGATTTCAGAATCATTGACAAAAAAAATTTATATTTGATATGTTGTAGAGCTTGAGAACCTGAGTAAAATTTACTATAGAAGCGTGGCAGTCAGACTCCTAGGTCAAAAGTGATAAAGGGTCAAAACCTTGGTCAAAATATTTCATTTTTGATATGTTGTAGAGATCGACAAAACAAGCAAAATTTTCAATAGAACTTTAGTCATCAAAGCTTTAGATAAAAAATTATAAATGGTCACAACTTTGGCTTAAAATTTGGCTTATAAATTAAAATTTTTATAAGGTTGTGTAGATATGTGGTGTAGACGATAGAAAATTACGATAGAACTATAATCGTGTGAAATTTTGATAAAAACTTACATTGGGTCAAAACCTTCGAAAACTCTAGATTTCTGAAAATTGTGATGAAATTAAGAATTTTGAAAGTGAATAGTAAATATTTTTGTAAATCAGTGGAGATCGTTCAATTTATTTTATTTGCATGGGTGCAAATTTCATGAAATGAAAATTTTATGGCATTTATAGATATCATAAAAACCTACATTTAAACATTTGCATATTAATTTTTTAAAATAATTATTTGCATGAAATGTCTAAAAAATATCTGTTATTTTTATTGACAAGTGAATTTATATGTTAAACGAAAATAGTAATTGAATTAAAGTTGTACAGCATGATTAAAATGGAATTGAATGTCAAATTTTAATTCGAGGACGAATTATGTTGAGGATACTTAAATAACAAAATAAAATTAATCATTCAAATAAATAAAATAATTTAGGGGAAAAGGTATTAATTGAAGAGTGTTTCGTTTGCAAACTGTGGCAAGAAAAATTGAAAACAAGAAATGAAAATTGAAAGGAAAAATAATAAATAAATAAGTTTAAACAAAAAAATACGACAAAGCCATTGTTAGTTAATAAGTGCAAATAGAAAAGAAGAAAACAAAAACAGTTTGGGAATGGAATTTCTTTATAACTAAAAACAAAAGGTTGGTTATGAGGACATTCGAAAAAATTAAAAAGCTGGTCATCTTGACATTTGTCAAAGAGGCCAAAAATCTTCAGTATGGCAACGACCTAATGAAATTTGCTTATCATTCAAAGTAAAAAGTTGATTATGAAGACAGCCGAAAAATGAAAAACTTGATTATCATGACATTTGTCAAAGATGCCGAAAATTGTTAACAAACAAACACATATAAAAGCCAATGACACAAATGGGAAACGACACAAAAATTACTGAAAAGTAATCGGTTAAAAGAGAGACAGGGAAAAGTGAAACCAATTGTGGTAAATTGAACTAAGTGAGAAAAATAGAAAACATATTTAACCTTTGGAGAAAACTGTGAAGTGTGGAAATTATACTAAAGAGGATTATAGTAAAGAGGAAGTAACCAAAGTTAAATTAACTCGTCTAGTGATACGAATATATCGAAGGGTTTGATTAAAGAAGCAGTTTGGGGTTATCTATTGAACTATTACTCACTGCGTGTCGTAATAAGTCCTGGTTCTTAAATCTTGAGTGTTGAATCTTTTGTTTAATTGTATTAGCAAAATCGAATTGATTGTAATTTTGATAAACAATAAATATTGAGAATATCAAGGATATTTGCCATGGTTAATGATATTTCAAGACAAGCTTGGAGTCAGATCGATACGTGGCAATATTTAATTCTCACCGACAACCCCAACAGTATTTTTTTCAAGCACTTTATGACATTTCACCTTTCAAAGAGTACGATATAAGCAATAATATTAACGTTCATGTACCCGATGCAATATTATAATTATCATAAAAGATTTATTATTATAAGATATTTAAATATTAAAATTATATTAAGTAAATAAAATATATTTGTTTACATATGCACTTTAATGTCATCTTTGCGAAATTCAAACATGTCCAATGAAATCAATAAGATTGCTGAGGAAGTCGAATCAGCAGAAGTAGTTGCTGAAGTTGAAGAAACCGAACAAATCGATCAACTCCATAAATGTTAACAAACATTCCTAACAAACATGATGATTTATTGTGTTTTTATCTAGCCATGGACCTTTTACTTTTCTACATTTATCAAACAAAAAAAAATTGATTTAAAAAATGAAATTACCAAGAGATATAAAATACCGTACAATTATTTTTATTACACCTTCCAACAATTGTCAATTTCTAATGATTTTGTACAATTTTGACAGAGACAGGGTGAAACAAATGATACAATCAATACAGACTGTAGTCAACATAATTTTTTCCATGTTACGTGACTTCTTTTTTGCAATTTCTCAATACTAACT
Source organism: Schmidtea mediterranea (assembly GCA_022537955.1). Lineage (NCBI taxonomy): Eukaryota > Metazoa > Platyhelminthes > Tricladida > Dugesiidae > Schmidtea > Schmidtea mediterranea. The sequence goes on along the minus strand of CM039679.1, from coordinate 197,174,513 downwards.
AATAATTAGAGTTAATATTATTATTTTACTAATATAAATTACGTCTTTCATTGTTTTTCTACACCATTTACCAAATTTCGAAAAAAAACGAGAAATGGAAATTTATTAAATAAATTATAGTTTACATTACTACTTTTTGTATCTTTCCTACTGATAGAAAGGGGGAAATAATAAAGCGCTTGAAATATCATCGAATTCAAATTGACAAAATTAAGAGTACCATAATTTTAGTTCCCTAGTGAATATTTTTTATTATGGGCTTTTTGTGCTATGTATTTGTATTTTTCACATCCAAAGTATTTTATGCTCTTCTATAGTACATGTTCTTAATTTATGCCGTTTGACGATAATTTTTGTAGTTATTTGAAGTAGAATTATATCATTTTGTACCGTAATTTGTGACAATACTGCATGTTTTGACATATATTAATTTGCTTTGAAATTGCATCTATGAGATCTTTGAAAAAAGCTGAATTGTTCTAAATTTGTATTTTTCTTTCATTATCGAGTTCACCTACACCTCCAAGAAGAAATCCTTTGTCATTTCTTTAAAATAACGGAATTAGTTGATGAGAGTTCACAAGTTAAATTTAACTAGATTATTAATTTAATAGTTCTTCTTAAATTTAATCCATAAAAATATTTATTTATAAAACCACAATTCTTTATTTAAAATATTCTTCACTTTCAATTCCCATATTTAATGTTTTTAAACAAACAACACATTATCATAAAAACTGGCGTTATTATTTAAATCTAATGAATGTTGAGTATGAGACCCTCTATACTAATTCAAAATGAATTAATTAATAATCTATTTAACAGTTATTAATTTAATTTATCATGGCCGCGTATAAGCTTTGATAGTTGGTGTATTAAAACAATTTATATTTAGCAATATTTAATGTATTTGAATAAATCTTTGAGATTTTATTTGACCCAACAATACCAGGAGTCATTTATTCATCAACCGATTTCAAAGATAATGTCAAATCTTTAAATTTCTAATTAAAATTAGAATTATTTGTTTTAAAGAGATACGTTGGAAATATTTATAGATTTACACTTTTCTATTTTCTTATTTTCTTATTAAAATACCATAGTTTACAGAGTTATGATTAAAATTTAATTCATCGATAAAATAATATGTACTTATTTATAATAAAAATTTTTAGAATACAACGTTTTATATATAAATCTTTATTTATAAAATTAACTAAGATTTACTGACTACAAAGTTTAGCTTTGACTAAGTTATAATGGCAACAATTCCGGAAATAACTGGAAATCCCGACTTTTCCATTTATATAGATGCAATTCAAACCTCGCCTACATTGAACACAACATAAGCAGTAACAACACTGACAGTCGACTGTAAGAAAATATATTATTTTTTTGATCAAAACTTTCTCACTTTTTTTTCTTGCAACATTTAAATTTACAACATTTTTCGTATTTGCATTTTCCTTCCGGACAGTTACAGCCGCAAATGAATTTGCATGAGTCCAAACAATGATGACAATTAAATATTCCTGAAAAAGAAGTCTATTGGTTATTTGAACTTCAACAAATTACCGGACATATGGACAAAAGATAAATTTTTCCAGAAAGTAAAAACTTTTAACACTGATTCACCCACTCCATTCATTTCAGACCATTTTTGAACTTCAACCTTTGGCTGATAAATTTTGTCAAAATATAAACATCTTATTAATATATAACAGCTACTATATTGTCTTCTAATAAATTACATTATCTCTTTACATATTCTTATCTAAAATGAAAGTGTTTCAGTTTTAATAGGTTTTGGAAAAGAATTTATGTTCTTGATTATATAAAGAATTTTAGTTTTATGAAGAGATAATTTACTAAAGACATTCATAATAATCTAAGAAATTATTTAATTTTATTTTTTTATTATTGACAAATAAATGAAAAAGATAAAATATAAAATTATTTATTATTACTGTGAGGATGACAGTAAATAATTAAATAGTATATTAAATTAAATTAACAAATTTTTTAAAATTCTAGCATATAGAGAATCAAAAGTAAGAAAGAATAATATCACAGATTATTAAAACAAATTAGAACTGAAAAAGATACAAACGTATAAGGAGAAAAAAATTTAGCGTCAAGGATGACTTGTGTTTGACAAAGCTGTTGTGATATTTGTAATTTTCAAAATTCATGCATGTAGAGAATCAAAAGTTAGAAAGAATGATATCAAAAATTATTAAAACAAATTACAACTGAAAAAGATACAACGTATAAAGACAAGATCATTTAATCAGAGGTTGTAAAAGCCAGAAATATTTTCCATATTTTCAGTAAGAAAACGAAAATTTAACCAATAATTAATGAAACATTGCAAAAGAATGAAGATAAATGACTAAATGTTATCAATGAGTGTAACAAAGAGAAAACAAGTGAAGTTATTAAGAAATTAGAAAATAACTGACACTGGAAGAAAAAAAGGAAATGTTTATAAATGGTAAAGCTGCAAAACAGAGAAACAAACTTGGTGCATACTAGAAAACTTTAATTTCGAATAAAGAAACGAAAAACCAAAAAACAAACCAATTGCTGAACGCTCAATAGAAAATCGTAAAATAAAGGTTATGTTTGATACTGGAACTAATTTAAACGTCTCCATTGAGAATTATGTGCAAATTTAAACGATGCAACTAAAGTATGCGAAAACAACACTCAGATTAGATTTCAAATGGTATTGAAGTATACTGTATTGGAAAGGTATAATTAAGAATTCCAATAAGACTTGCAATAAGGTTTTAACAAATCCTCTATTTAATATAATGCTAACTATTTTCCACCATTTATATATTAGTACCAGAAGCATGATGAAAAATGAAACAAGAGTGAATCAATCAAATGACTGTATTGTGATTCAAGGAATCAACTTTTCATCTATGTCAAAAACTGTAGTATCAGCTTTTTTAAATTAATACCTGCATAGCCAGTGAGCCGGATAGGATAATTATTATAGAGTAATTTTGGCAAGTAATATAGAAATAAATAATGTGTGCAAATATTTTGTTAACGAAATAATAGTGGATGAGGATAGGATTAAGGTGGTTTATGAATTTAGTGGCTTCATATTGAGTGGATATAAGTAAAGGATGAGTGTAAGGGACATTTTGGATGATGATTGTATAAGCAGAATTGATGATGAATCATATATATGTATATTAGTTAATACATAACCATTTATTAATATGTATATTAGTTATATATATATATATATATATATATATATATATATATATATGATATGCTCAATTTTGTATGACCATGTCGTATGATCTAATTATATAATCATATTTTCATTAACTAAATATCAACATTACCATGGATATTTTATCATGAATATCACTGAATAAAAAAAGTTTATATATTATTAAACATTTATTAAACATTCATTAATAAATTACTTTAGATTTTATTTTCATAAATGGAGATAAAGGATACAGAGGTTTGGTTTGATATTAATTGAATAAACTAATCATTTAAATTAAAGTTACAAATTAGGTGTTATATGGGGTCAAACCTTTTCAATAATTGATATGCTTTTGACATCAAATTTGATGATATATTTCTACCAAAATTGGAAAAATCCTTTAAACATGAATTAGTTGAATGTTTTGTAGACTTGTTTGAATTCAACAAGTCACTGATGAAATTATCAATCTGGATAATATTTTTAAACGATATTGTTCCTACGGAATTTAATATACTCAGTGTTTTCTGGTCATGCATGGATTTTAGATTTGGAGAATATCACAACTGTGGGGTCAATGATATTTGAGACCTTGGCCCCATAACATACAAACATTTCACTCCCGCCAATCGTTACCCGTTGCTAGGCAACGTTGGAACTGCAAACATTGGTCACAGGACCGCCAAAGGTGAGCTCCGAAGTCAGAACTGCTAAGGTCTGGTCATATGTCGGGTTCAGCGGACTGCTATTAGAAGGCCTCTGTCCGTCTTCTCTGTTAGGTACCTTAAATAATTCCTTATCATTTTACTCGTGTACTATAATTATCCATAATGAACTGAACATCAAAACAAAATTTTATTGTATTAACATTGAATGAGTTTTGTATTAAAACACAAATTTAATCATTTATTTATTTTCGCCTTGGGCACGTCTCCGTAAGCGTTCTGTCCTGTCCGGCCTGGGAGGCGGATGAGATCGTTTGTTGGGATGTTTTGATTGATCCTGGTCACGATAGGCCAGTTGTGCAGGTGCAAATACTAAAGGGTATGTCACCGCACTCCCCTCCTGGCACGCTGACAGAGCGACTTCCAAGCCTTTTATTTGAGTCCGTTGGGCTTGATTTAGTAATTTTTCCTCCTTCCAGCCTTGTTGGGCATCAGTGAGTCTTTGGTACACTCCTTTCATTTTTTCCGGTTCCGCCCAGGTGGCTTTAATTTGCTGGATTTCTCAGCTTTGCTGGAGGAGCTGCCGATGGAGATGCATATTTTCACGTCGAAGGTCTTTCAGTTCTCGACTGAGGACTCTTGTCGCTTCCATTTCTAAATGGAAAATATTTGAGCATTTATCATTAACATTGTTGGACTTGACACATTAATTAATCTTATTCCCTTTGGTCTTAAGTGTTTTGGTGAGCCATACTAATTTTAACGAATTAGTTTTTTAGGAGTCTAGTGGGAACTTATTTATTTAATTTAATTAGTTATTATCTATATGAATTTTAGCGATTCTCTACCTCGAGATGTTTATATTCTATATCGTGAAGTCACGTTTTCCTAAAAATAGAGTAGATAGAGCTCGTTTCATTCGTTTATCACTGTGGGCTTTATTTTCATTTAGTGCAACCAAAATCAAATAGTCAATTAACCATTACCATTTATTACATAACACAGTTTAAATCATTTTTCAAGTCTATTTGTATCCTTGGTATAAGCGCCTCGGTACGAACGATTGGAGAATGTCCATTGTGGTTGTCTGCTGGCGTATACATGGTCACCTTGTTGTCTTGCTCCGAGTCGGTTGCGAAGAGCTGTCTGGACCAATTTCTCTGGTAAAATCAGCTTTATTGGGGCGGTCATTTGTAGTAATCTAATGGTCGTCTAGTTCAAATGTGACCCCATAATCTGGAGTAAATCCGTCGGTGCTTGGAATTAGCCCGCTCGAGATATCTTGATTCACACGTGCCAATCGCTGCCTGGCCAGAATAGCCTTTTTGTGGTACTTCCTTTCCATTTCTTCCATCTTCATCGCCGTGTATTCTACTCGTTGACGAGCTTCTGGTGCCGGGTTTCTACCCGGTTACCGCTTGATGGCAATGCTGGGCAATTCGATTTCATCCCCACGATCGTTTGGTCTTCGGGGCCAACTGGCTTCTCCATAGGTGGCCAAGGTGTATCCTTGGTCCCACAGTGCTTGCCTGTATTGTGCAGCCGAACTAATTGGGATCTGTAATGTCAGTCGAGAGTCGTCGTTCCATCCTCCATGTGGATCTCTGCGGTCTAAATAAACAATATAATCATTATTTAAACAAAAGATTTATCGTAGAAATTTGCACGCTAATTATGGGTGAAAAGAAAGGTCAATGGTTGCTTGGGGTGATAAAAATTTTTAGTTAGGTATAGGGAGAAACTTAGGCTTCATGAACGAGATAGTACCTGGTTGTGGTTCATTCCCATTATCTGCGTTACGGGTAGAGAATCGGTCTCGTCGTCCATTTTCCATCCGCTCCTGTGTACCTCGTCTATTTGCAGAGTGTGTTTGTCGCTGGTTAGACATAATGTTAGATGCTACTTATCAATTTAGGTTCGGTATTTATATCGGGAGGGTTATTGATTCATTGCCGCCCGATTGATTAACTAATTTTCGGGACGTCATAATAATTTATGTTTATGCATAGGTTGATAGAATTTATTTCTAATTAACCATTCATTCATTTTCTGATTTTAGTCTATTCTCCGGTTGACTGGAAAAATTAACAGCTGGACGATATTATATCGTAATCAATGTTCGGGTGAGTGAACTAATTTGAATTCTAGTTCATTATATCATGCTATTATTTTCAGTCAAGTAGTGTTCAGGAACAGGTTATATCGATCCGGAGATTTTTTTTTATTATTCCATTCTATTCTAGAAAACTTGGGGATCACTGATTTTATATTCCTAGTTTTACCATGTCGTCTGTGGTGAGCCAAGGACTCGTACTCGCTGGCTACTCGTCTCGAAATTCTTTCCTCTCTCGGGTATTTTATGGATATCAGATATCTCTTCATCGCTCTACTATTCTGAATTTACTGGAGGGTCATTTCTTACTGGGTTTTGTCATCATGAGGGACATCGTTATCTATTTCTCAATGCAATTCAGTCAACCAGCTTCAGACTGTCAATATTCCTGGCAAAGTTCGCTAGGCGAAGTTCACATGTGTCGTATTATGAATAACTTATCGTGCTATAATCAAGCTCTCGTTGACACCCTCCATGTTTAGTGTGGCTTCCGTCTGCAAGAACATCATGCCTACTTGGTTATTTGTGATCGTATTATTGTATTTTTCTGGATTCTTTTGTTATAATATTGCTAACTTTGATGTAGTTTTAATTATTATTTTTAATACCTTTCTTTTCCTTAATCCTATAATGCGAATTTACGGTGGTCTTTCACCGTTGTCTAGAGAACTACGTCGTTGGTTAATTTGAGTCTTTGGCCTCATTATGGGCGTTGTTTACGTATTATTGTTGTCATTCTAAATCATTTAAATTCATTTATTTATACTTAGTTCTGTTCAGTTATCTTTAGATGTATCTAGTTTTATTGCGTTCACTCACATCTATTTATATTATCTTTAGTCATATTTATCTACTTTTCATCTCATTTAATTTATTTAGTCACCCGTAGTCATTCTTACTCATATCTAATTTACTTATAATTAATCATACCCATTATTTTAGTTACTTTACTGATACTCTATTTAATATCCTATATTTCTAGTTGATATTTCCTGAATCAACGTATCTAAATACTGCTAAATATTTCCAATATATTTCAGTACTCGTCGATATATGGGGTATTTTGGTCGCATCTCATCTTCCGACTATATTCAGCTACTTCCTATCACGATTAGTCAAGTTTCACTAATTTTTGTCACCTCGATGTATTCGATTATGTTTTTATCAGTTCGATATATCCGATTACTTTTAGTTAGCTTTGATAGGTTTTAAATAGTTTCGTTACGTTTAATAAATTATAATCGTTTTCCGTAATTTTTGGTAGGTTACAAGTACATTTCGTTAATTTAATAAATTAGACTTGCTTTCCGGTACTGTTAATAAGTTATAATTACTTTCGTTTCCCTAATGAATCATAATCATTCTCGTTACTTTAATACATTTAATTACATTCGTCAATCTTAGTATATCTAATTACTTTCTTTAGCTTTAATATCTAATTATTTAATATCTAATTAGATATTTTATTATTTTAATATCTAATTATCTAATTATTTTATTTTTGTTACATTAAAATATTCAATTAATTTTCATCATACCTAGGATATTTAGTTACTTTTGTCAGCTTTAATATATTTGGTTACTTTTCGTTATATCGATATTGAATTTCCTCCTCCCGAGCCTCCCAATTTGATCCTAAGGAATTTGTGTTCATATTAGATTTTACGAGTGTCCACTGGACTACTCGGTGTGATCAATTTAGCCGATTTATACATTTGATTTTAGGTCGATTTTTCGGGAGATGGGTGAAAGAGAGCTAGCCAAAAGACTAGTTCCCGATCTTCCCACTGCCCCTATAGATGAATATAGTATTTACGTTCGAGGCCGTCGTTAAGCACGACGGAACTCTCACGGGCACACGCTATAGGCAAAGAAAACGCACTTACACAGCGTGACTAGTTATGTATGATTTTGATAACTTGTATGTTGTGGTGGGTTTCTGGGTTTTGATATTTTGAAACTATATGGTTCTTACCCAGACAACCACATACAAATATTTCCTTTGCTTACCACTCGGCACCTGTTGCTAAGCAACGTTGGAACTGTGTTCGAGTGGGTAGATCGTCCGCAAAAAGTGAGCGTTATTGCTAATACTATAATTGACCGAACGATCTCTGGGTCCAACGAGCTGTCGATAGAAGACCTGTGCTCGCTTTTGATTCTTAGGTCCCATTATTCTCCTATCTCTTTCAAATGTTAACCTATACTCTCATATCATTTATCTTTATGTCCATTTGCTTAGTCCTTCTTATTATTGTCCATGCTGATGATTATTCTTTGGCCTGTACACCCTTTGTTATGTTAAATACACCCACATTATATCTTTCATCCTTATCCCTATTATAACTACAATGTTTCCCATTATTATTACCAGCATTATTATTGTTGCCATAATATGTATTACTTTTATTAAATGTTGCTACTGTTACCTTTATTATTATTTTTATTACTAAAACTACCATTATATTTACTGTTATTACCACTATGATTATTACTATTATTATTATTATTATTATTATCATAATTATTATCATCATTACTACAAATACCATGATTATTATTATTATTATTATTATTATTATTATTATTATTATTATTATTATTATTATTATTATTATTATTATTATTATTATTATTATTATTATTATTATTATTATTATTATTATTATTACAATTATTATAATTATTATCAATATTATTAACAAAATTTTGTGTAGGGATTCGTCCTTATTCCTCAGCTTTAAGAAATATTTTTCTTATATAACAATTTAGCCGTAATCCATTTGTATTTCCCTGGTTTTCGGTAAAGTATTTTTGTTGAGTCGAAAAATTTGAGCAGCGTTCCGCCCTTATTTTACACGTTCCATTTTTACGTTACTATTTTTGTTAAGTATTTTAATTAATTCGGAAAATTTGAGCAGCGTCCCGCCCATATTTTCCGCCTCAACTCAAATTAATTTACTTAATTTTTATTTAAAAACATTATTTTCATGATTTTGGTCGTTCGGATTAATCTTTTTCCGATGGCTATTCCTTTTAACTGTTGCAACGATTTCGCAATTTTCCCCGCTACCCATTCCCTCTTTTTGTCCTTAAGATCTATTTATGTTCATATTATAGTTAATGAGTGCCCACTGGACTACTCGGTGTTAGAGATTTTGAGCCGATTGTTGTTAAAAATTTATGTCAATTTTACAGGAAACGGATGATGAAGGAGCAGCCAAAGGGCTACTCATTTACCCTCCAATTTCCCTACCTACAGATAATATTGACGTTCCAACTCCTGCGTTCCGCACGCCGGAGCCTTCACGGGCACGAATCATTGGCGATATTCCACGCACTTACATGGTTCGAATAATATGTTTGATTTTATTAACTTGTGATGTGTCTTTGGCTGTGGGCCGGAAAAGGAATAACAAATAATATTTTACCATAGCATTTGGAATAAAAGTTTCGATGCACTAAGGCTGTAGATAGAAAATATTTATTCAGCATATTACATCGGCCACATACATTTGAAATTCATTGTATCCATTCCATAAAATTTACTTCGAAAATCCCATAAATTTAATTCGATAAATCATCCATAAATTCGATTTGAAAAATCATCCATAAATTCAATTGGAAAAACAAAATTATCCATAAATTTGATCTGAAAAATCATCCATAAATTCAATTAGAAAAATAAAATTATCCATAAATTCAATTTGAAAAACAAAAATCATCCATAAATTCGATCTGAAAAGTCATCCATAAATTCAATTGAAAAATTACCCATCAATTCCCTTCGAAAAAATCAATTAATAATATTGCGCCAGTTGAGAGTGATCGTGTTCAGGCAAAATACTTACCCGTGTTAATTGCCTGAATGCTTGGCTCTCAACCAGTTATACAACCAGTTATACAGTTCTGTAATGAAATTTTTTCTCCGAAAAATAAGACTGAAAATTTGTGAAAACACATCGGTATTTATACCTATAATTTGGCCTTATCCTTGCGTGTTAGTTTTACTGCGATTAAACAAAATTCGACTTTGAAATTATTTATGTTATCTACATTAAATTTTTATTTATTTCTTAATTTAAATTGGTAATTTATTTTTAACATTTTTAATTAAATTTATTCATCCAAAAATATTTTATTTTTATTCATTTAATTCATTTATTTTTTAATTTTATATAAATGGTCATTTTACGGTCGAATTTTCTTGTTATTATGTTATTTTTTATGTAAATTTCGTGCGGTTCTTGATGCATTTTGTATTTATTTTATTTTAATTTTTATGTTTTTGATTTTATATTTATTTATATTCTCTCAGATTTTAAAGTGTTTAGTTGGTGTTGTATATTGTATTTTAAGTTATCTTGGTGCTGGGTTTTCGTGCTGTATTACTGATGCATTTAAACAATTCTCAAGGCTATTTGTGTGCTGGCCCAACAGTTGTGTGGCTGTGGGCCAGAAAAATTTCGACATTTAAGAATCTCTCATTTAACACATATATTTTCGAGTAGATACATCATTGTTCATACATTAGTTTGGGCCATTCATTCATACACATGACAAAATAATTCCCACACATACGATCAAGTAGGGCTTACATATAAGGTGCCTGATTTCGTATTTTGGAAATTATTGCCGAGAGTTGCTCCTTAGATTGGCGAAAAGTAATTCGTTCACTAAGTGAAAAGCATTAAAATTCTGTGAAAATGGATTGGTATATATACCTATTCTGTGACCCTAACCTTGCGTGTTAATGTTCATGCGATAAAACAAAATTTGACCTTGATATTACTTGTCTAATTTAATTCTAATTTTTATCATTTTCTCAATTTTATTTGACAATTTATTCGTTAACTTTTATTTTAATTATTTCTGACTGGAATTATTTTATTTTTATTCAATTTATTCATTAACTCTTTTCTTTTCCGTAAATTTTCAATTTTCGGTCAAATCTTTTGTTATTAAGCTATTTTTATGTCAATTCGTGTAGATCTTGGTACATTTGTTAATATTTTAATTTACTTTTATGTTTTTTAATTTTATATTTTTAATTATGTGTTTCTCGCATTTTGAGGTGGTTATTTGATGTTTATGGGTCCGATTTTAAACCTGCATGTTGTGTTTGCGTGCTACTTCCAATCCATTTAAACAAAACCTTGTACTAGCCCAACACAACCTTATTCGATCTTTCATGGATAATGTCGATAAAATAGAAATACAAATAATCGAAAAACTGTCCGATGCAAGAAAAGAGTTTTTGACATGTTCAATTTGCCAGATTAACAAAGTATCCATCATATATTTACCTTGTGGACATATAATTATTTGTTCTTCTTGTTTCAAAACCACTACTCGTAAATGTGAAATTTTAAAATTTAAATATTGAAGAATACTGTTTTGTATATATCCAATGTAGTAAAAATATATTTTTCTGTTTAACCGAAATACCCAAATGCGAGACTGCCCAAGATATAAATGATTTAGAGTTTTATAAGGGGCATTCTACCCACTTAAATATATTTACTTTAAATAAAAAATCTCTTTTTCGAAAATTACATAAACGAAATAATAATAATAATAATAATAATAATTAATTAAATAAATTTGGCAACGATTTAATTAAACGATAACGCCAATAAAAAACCTTTCTTACGATATATTTCGATACCACAGCTATCATCTTCAGGTACTCAAAACCAACTAAAAATATTATGAATTAACATTTAATTTAAACAAATTATTTTTTATTAATTTAATTTTTTAATAAATAAATAAAGATTAATGTGCAGAGTGCTGTGACTACGAATGTTTTGAATGTTTTTAAATAGTTTACGTATGTTAAATCATGTTTTTTTTTTAATATTATTAAAATAATTGAAAATTTTAAATTGCATTAATTTTTAAAAAAATTAGAATATAAGTAAAAAATTTAAAATTTAAAATTAATTTAAAATATATTTTTAAAAATATTTATTTATTAAAAAATTAAATTAATAAAAAATAATTTGTTTAAATTAAATGTTAGTTCATAATATTTTTAGTTGGTTTTGAGTACCTGAAGATGATAGCTGTGCTATCGAAATATATCGTAAGAAAGGTTTTTTATTGGCGTTATCGTTTAATAATAATAATAATAATAATAATAATAATAATAATAATAATAATAATAATAATAATAATAATAATAATAATAATAATAATAAATAATATTAATAATAATAATAAAAATGACTACCTATGATATGATAACTTAAATAAAATAAGTTGATATCTCGCTACCAGTAAGAACACTCAAAATGTACATACATGTCACTAGTGGCATAATATGCTTACTTGTGCATTTCTCTAGATCAGTGGTTCTTAACCTTTTAGCTACCGGCACCCCTAAAATTTTCAAACAATATTCTCGCACCCCTTACTAGAAATTATTGAGTTATATAAATTAAAAGTTATATTGAGTTATATTGGCGTTTGAAAATTTATTGCAGCACAGAATACATTGTGGTCGCTGCGTTCCATCCTTCTCCGTTGTAAATGTAAAACCATAATGAACATAATCGTCATTCCAACATCGTTTCTTTGACATGGCGTAAACTAAATTAAATTTTTTAATAAAACACTAAAAAAAATATTAAACTTCTATCTATTATTGCTATATTTTAGCTTACCTTTTGAATTTGACTTTAATGTACCAAATTATATTCTAATAATTAGATTCGAATTTTAGTGTTGACTATTACAAGTTTGAATTTTTGTGTTGAATATTAAAAGTTAAATATTAATAATAAAATAATTAATACAAGTTAATTTTACAAATTTAGTTGAATATTTATATTCTAACTAGAAACGCATTTGAATTTTTGTAATTGTAGAAAAAATACAAAAATTAATTTGTCTCGATGGTTTATAATTTACAAACATATTTAAAAAATGTTTAGGGAATAAAAAATTTACTAACCAAAATGAATTTTTAAGATTAGTTTTTTATTTTGCTACCTACACGTGAATTTGTAAAATTACAATTTCGCACCCCAAAATATTCAAGCTCGCACCCCTAAGGGGTGCGTGCACCACCGGTTAAGAACCACTGCTCTAGATGAAAGAAGAGAATGGATGATACTTGGGGTATGGCATACTTCCAAGTACATTATTCAATAAATATTAGTACCGCAAAGTAAGATTGGGTTATTAATAACACTGTGTGTTATTAATAAACCAGAGACACGTTTGCGAAAATGTACAACATGTCATCAGGGGTATCGAATACTTCCTGATACATGATTCTCTACCAAAAACATGTATTTGTTGACAGAGATCATAAGTTCCAAGTGAAATAGTGGCAGAAAAATGCTTATTATTCACTCCATAGAAGGAAATGGGATGATAACTGACTGATATCATCTTATCTGCGGACTTATCCAACTAGAGATATGTCCGTGAAGCATCGCATAATGATGCTCAACAGGTACAATTAAAAATATATTCTTTAATTTGAGGTTTAAAGCATTTGATGCCCACTAACCCACATACTCTTACCAAGTAATAAAGACGGTAAGAGATTAATAGTTTCTTATAGTGTACTGGCACCTAGTTGCTACTGCCTATTCCTAGAAGACAATGGGTTAATAACTACCCAATATCATCCCATCAGTGGATATAGCTAATCAGAGGTATGTCCGTAAAGCATCGTCTACTGATGCTCAGATAGGCCTAAAACTGGCACGGACCAGAGGAGGGATTGGTGGAAGTGCTGTCTGATTGGACAGAGTGTTGTGATCACTAATGATGATCCCCACGAGGAACACAGTATAATCAACTAATAGTAGAACCATAAAAAACAGCTGAAACCACCAGGTTTCTTATTTTTCGTATGGATTATGCCTACTCTTAGAGAGGTTGGAAAAACCAAGCTTCGAGACTTTCTTTCGATCGACAGTAACCCTCAGTTTTCATCTGCATCATCGTATACACCATACGTCCCAAAGTCATTTAACGATGATAAACACGTGTACGTTCGTAATATTACCGACTCATGTCTCAAACAGAGATATTGTGGTCCGTATAAATTAATTGACATAATATACAACAATGCTCACATCATCATCAACGGGGTAACCCAAACCATAAATTTGTGCCGACTTAAACCGGCTTTCGTAATTTCCGATGATTTGAGTGACAACAAACCTTGACACGATTTAGGGAAGGTTCCTCAACATACCTCTACAACCACATCTGACAGTAATTCTGGAATTGAACCATTCATTGACTCGAACGAAATTGCGCGTACCTTGGTTACAAATTATCAATTCAACGAAAACTCAATTGCCGATGTATCACAACCGGTAGAGATAGCATCAAAAATACCTCGTTCAATTCTTTCTAGACCAGGCAGTCAGCGCACACGAACAGAGTTACACATTGTGATAAATTATGGGTCCGCCAAATTGGCGAAGATACTCGAGTTTACTCTAATGAGGATTTGACACACTTGATGCTCAAATTTACTTAATAACTCATACTCTTTCATTCATGAATCGTTAGACTTTATAGAATTGCATTACCTAAGACAATTTCTTAATCAATCAGTATCAAATTACTTTGTTTATTTCTTAACAAATCTTTATTTCTAATTTTAACATCAAATAAATTTCTAATTAAATCTTCATTGGATCATACAATCAATACAAACTATAGACTGGCTATAAAACCAAATGCTTAAATTACTCCTTTGACTTTGATATACTTTGGCAACACGTTTCCTGGCAAGTGTTGCTTTTCAATTATACATATTTTATATGACTCTTTATATCTGGTTACTGGTGCGCTCACGACTTCTAGTGGGGCCTGATGTGGTGGACTAATTAACAACCAAAACCCATCAAATGGAAATATCCATTGCAAATTGATAGAAAAAGCATCAGAATAGTGTAGACAGTTTTAAAAGTACAGAAGACTATACAGCTGATTGTGAAACATAGGATTTTATGAGCGACGGCCAGAAGGAAGAAATAGGATTTTCACCCCAATAAAAAAAACCATCAAATTATCAAAATTCTTATAAGACTCTTAAAAGTGATTTTTCTGGTCTATTGAATGATGAACAATCTAATTCTGGTCATAGAAATCGTGTTATTTTTTTTTGTAAAAAAAATAATAAAGGTTTTGTTAAAAATGTAAAAAATAATAAATGTTTTGTTAAAAATGTATATGTTTGTTTTAATATATATATATATATATATATATGTAAATTTTTAGTTAAATAAAATTTTTGAATTGCGATAGTTTTAAAATTGATTATCATTTTGTTTTTTTGAATAAGTCAAATACAGTAACCTTTTACGTCTCAATTAATTTAAATGAGCGATTGGAAAGAAGATAATGAAAAGTATTGTGGAAATAGTGGTCTTACCAAATTTCCAGTACGATCAAATCGTCGCCAACAATTTCAAGCTCCAACGCCAACTTCGTCTAATTAACAGGCGAACAATTTTTGCGGCACAGTAAATTTTATTTCGGAAAAGGACTTATTATCACCTGCCTTGAATCGCACTTCTTGTAGAAATATCATTACTGATATTGAATCAATGGAATTCGAAGGAAATAACGTTTTCACCAATGAACTTTGTTGGAGACTTTGATTTAAAAAAATGGTTGATTCTGACAAATTTAGAATTAGAGATTTAGTATCACAGGCATCAAAACGATATTTACTCGATTGTGTATGCTCCACTTGTATTTGTCGATTGATCATAAAGGTCATATTCATCCTCGAAGGAACTATGGGTGAATTTGAAATCGGAATGCCCACGACCACTACAGCTTTATTAGCTAATAAAATTAATCCGTATTCAAATTCAAGAACAGATTCGCCTGGATTTTGTTATCTTTCATGAAAGACTTGTTCAAAATATCTTCTAATTTCTCTAAAAACTCATTTATCTTTCATAACATCATTTAATTTTGACCAATCGTTTCAAATTTTCTTTTTGTTAATCTGCTTCCATGCTGACTCTTTAAAATATAACGGAAACCTTTTTAACATTGTTGGGCCAGGACTGAATTTTGTTTAAATTAATTGAAAATAGCACGTAAATACAACAAGGCCGATTTAAAATCAGACCCATAAACATCAAATAAACAACCTTAAAATATGAGAAAAATACAATTAAATATAAAATCAAAAACCATAAAAATAAATTAAAATAATAACAAAATGCACTAAGATCAGCACGAAATTAACACAAACATAACAAAATAACAAGAAAATTTGACCAAAAATAGATCATTTTATAAAATCATCATTTTAATGGGAAAGCTGGTTGAAAATAAAATATTTCTAATCAGAAATATTCAAACAAAAAATAAATAAAATAAATTATCTATTTAATACAAGAAAATAATAAAACTAGAGATAGATATTACAAGTAATATCAAAGTCAAATTTTGTTTAAATGCATCAAAAAGAACACGCAAGGTTAGGGTCACAAAACAGGTATATATACCAATTCATTTTCACAGAATTTTAATGCAAACATTTTGTGAGCAAAGTCAATTTTCTCGCAGGAACAGTTTAACTATCGACGTTAAATCTTCCATACTACGACGTCAAGCATTTTAAAGTAAGCACTACTTGAGCGTATGTATGGAAAGATGATTTGCTTCTTATGTCTATGAGTGTTGGAAGCAGAAAATTATGTATCGATGATGATTTTCGAAATATATGATTAACTAAAAATGTTGTACTCTGTCGAAATTTTTCCGGCCCACAGCCGAAACACACTGCAAGATAGTAAACTTTACATAATAACCGAGATGTGTAAGTGCAGGTTCATCCGACATTATCTCGTGCCCGTGAAGATTCTGCCGTGCGTAACGCTAGAATCTAAACATCAATTCTTACAACCTATAGAGGTAGATGGAAGATATAGGAGCAGTTTCTTGGCTGCCCCTTCGTCGTTCATCTCCCGAAAATTCGAACTAAAATTGATATCAACTCATTGGCTTAAAATCATTCACACCGAGTAGTCCAGTATGCACTCATAAAATCCTAATATCGATATATCTACCCTAGGACTAAACGAAGGAGGTGAGTGTAGGAAAAGAGTGGAAAATCGTTGCAACGCTAACGTCAAATTATCTAAAATGAATAAACTAAAATAACGATCCAAGTTAAAAGCCTTTAACAAAGTATAAACATCTAATAACGATAAAGTTAATGTAAATTAAGTGACTAAATTACTCAAATAATGATCTAAATAGATAATTAGAATTTAGGTAAAGGTATGGGCTGAATAAAAATTTCAATAAATGACGAAAAGATTTAATAGCTAATTAAATAACAAAACATTCAGCGCGCAGATTATTGGGATGTGAGCCTAAACATAGAGAAAGGTTGAATGAAAGGAATTATTTAAATAAAATATGAGAAATTAATAAAATATTAGCTGGAGAGTCTAACCAACTAACGTTCAAATATAGAACTAATCTAAAGTATAGGGCGAGCATAAAAAGTAATAGTATAAAACCCCAACTGAAATGGAATAGTGACAATAACAATAAAAATAAAATATTGATAACGACAGCATTACGAGAGCTGACGATTGTTGTAAAAATAGTTACTAATTGTTCAGTATGGAGTTGGACATCATCTATTCAGAATTATTTAAACGTAAATCAAAAAAGTTTAATTATAAAATTCATTATACAGTAAAACCTCCACAAAGGACCACCTCTTCAAGAGGAGCAACTCTTTAAACGGGGAATTTTTAGGTAGTCCCGGCAAATTTCCCAGTGAAATAATGGTTTCAGTGCTTAATGAAAGGACCACCTCTTCATTCGTGGCAGGGACCACTATTTTGTGGTTCCTCGCGTCTATTTTCTTTCATAAATTGTCTTGATCATGAACCACATCTTTGAATTAAATGACTAAAGTAAACCTTTATTTGATATGAAACACGTATGAAATTATTTAAATATTATCATTCATATTTAAATAAGCATACTTTATTATATCGAATAGAGTAATTTCGATCAATATATAAATAAAAATTATCCCTAGACTGTCAATAAATTTATTGCTGATGAGTAGAAATCCCAAATCAAAGGAGAGAAACGAGTTATCTCTCGATAAAAAATTGCAGATCTTAACCATTTTAAAGAAAAGTGCTCGAGTGAACGAAAGACAGCAGAGTTATTCAAAATTAGTAAAACAGCTGTTAATCGAATAAAAAGGCAAGAATTTGAAATACGTAAAAGATTTGAACATGAAAATTCAAATCTTTGCAGAAAACGTAAAAAAAATTGTTTTGATGAAATAAACAACGCGGTCTTAATATAGTTTCAAAAAATGAGATCAATTAACGTCAGAATATCTGGACCAATGATCCAGGAAGTTGCACTTGCGTTTGCCGAAAGATTTGGCATTACGACATTTCAAGCTTCAAACGGTTGGTTGGCTAGATTTAAAAATCACGAAGGAATTTCTCAGAAAATACTTGATGGTGAGTTAAATGAAGTATCTACTGAAACAGTCACTAGTTTTATTGAACGATTTCACTTATTAACTGAAGGATTTGAGGAGAAAAATATTTTCAATGCCGATGAGTGCGATATGATGTATCGTGCACTGCCTAATAAAAGTTTGGTTCAGAAGGGAGATCAGTGTAAAAATGGAAAGCAGTCAAAAGAAAGGATAACCGTTTTACTTGCTGCTAGTAATACAGGTGAAAAGCTAAAACCACTGGTTATTGGAAAAGATGAAAATCGAAGATGTTTTAAAAACATTAAAAAGGGCAATTTACCGAAAACTTGGCGTTCAAGTAAAAAAGCCTGGATGAATTCTTCAATTTATTTACAATGGTTAAATGATCTCAACAATGAAATGAAAAATGCGAATCGAAAAATTTTGCTTTTTGTTGATAACTGCCCCGCACATCTTCCAATTGATGAACTTTCAAACTTAACTGTTAAATTTTTACCTCCGAATACAACTTCGAAACTTCAGCCACTTGATCAAGGCATCATTAAAGCTTTTAAGGGCTACTACAGGAAGAATTTGATGGAATCAATTATTATTGATAACATTGAGAAGGACATTAAAGAATTCACTTTATCAATTAATATACTTTCCGCTATTAAATAGATTGATCTAGCTTGGAAAAACGTATCAACCAAAACCATTTGTAATTGTTTTAAAAAGACAGGTTTTACGAAGTTTAATAATGGATTTCTGGCTGTTAATGAAAATATAATCAATGATTTAATTGATGATGATTTTGATAATATAAATTTCAATAATGTAATCAGTTCAGATCATGAAAAATGGAATGAATATCTTGCATTCGATGATGATTTGGCAACTTGTGAAGAAATTTGCGAAGAAAATCTTATTGATGATGTGATGGAAGAACTAAATGAGAAAAATGGAGTTTCTGATGAGCCTATAATTGATGCTAATTGTGAAACCTTTATTCAGGAACAGGAAATTAATTTTAATGAGGCAAAGGTATATTCAAGAAAATTAGCCAACTTTTTTCTGAGAGAAATTCCTGATTCTGTTTCCAAATTATATGAGATTGAAGAACATCTTAATAATTATGGATTAACCAAAATGATTAAAAAAAACAATCAAACAAAAATTGAAATGTATTTTAAAACTTCTGAGGTTATATGATACTATTTATAATATGGAATGTTTTCCTATTGATTAAATCTGAAATAAGGTATTAAAGCGATTAATAAACTTCATTGTTTTAATTTTTTTCTTTTTCAATTAATTGTTAAAATAGTTTATTTAAGTTTCACTAATTGGCTTTAATTTATTATTTATAGTTATCTTGGAAGTAGAATGTAACAGAGTGAGATATTACGTCATACTTCAATATGTAATTTTTGATCTATGGGGAACGAATTAATTTATCTTCTATAATTCGATTAAAAACAATACTTTTTTCGATATTTTTCAATAAATATCTAGAATTTATAAATTTTTACTTAACTACAACATACATTATTAAATTATCATAAATTTGAATGGAATTTCCTCCAAGAGGTCCACCTCTATAAAAGGACCGCATATTGCAATCCCCCTTAGCGGTCCGTTTGAAGGGGTTTTACTGTACTTTTACCAATGATTGATTTAATAATAGTAAAAGTTTACACAATACAACATCAATAAAATACTGATTGACCAAACACAATGCATTTATTTTAATTGTTCCAGCTTCTTGACACGGAAGATAGGTTTTTACCCTCTAAATCTGTAGTTAGACGTAAATCTTCCCTTTATCACTTAAGCCTTAAAACAGTTATACTTCGATAAGATTAGGTATATTAACTTGGCAATTCGATTATGAATTAGATTGGAAGGAACCACGACATCCAATGATCTCAAAATCTAGTGAATATAAATGAATAAGAAGTTTACGAAAATGCACTTACTATTAGTCGAAAATCAACAGATGGAATTACAACTGGAAAGATTAAATTCATCAAATAAATAAAACTCTCCAGGATTAATGATAAAATTATGACGAAGCCATTGATTAAGTGATCAGGTATTCAATGACGTCATGACACGCCAACGATGAATGAGCGGCAGTGCAGAAATGGTGGTGCACAGTATGCCAGATTTTCTAATAAAAATTCTATCGCAATGAAAAATTAAAAATGTCAATTCGAACAAATGAAAGGAAATTTATCGATCAACACCGACTAAATGCCACACCAGCACAGACAGATATATATATATATATATATAACTAATCACAGGAGAAATCAGTAAATTTTCCACAACCTCAATTCAGAATAATGAACATCCAACGGGATACAATAGAAATGACTCCAAAACCAAAGAATGGAAGCCAGAACGGTATCAACTTCAACCGACGAGGCGAGGTCAAAAGTAACGAACTGATGGAGATAAAGGAGGACAAAGGTAAAAATATGGTTATATTTACTGAAATGTTTTAACCATCTATCTAAGAGAAGCGCCTAGGCTGCCACGATTTCAACTATCGCCCGAGCATTAACTCTAGAACGTCCCCAAAGAGCAAATACCGAAGATACTAGTATGAGAAAACGAATAAAACTCTCATAGGAGCACTGATCGTGTCTAATAAATTATTTAATAAAAACATGAAATGTACTGTTGTGTTTTATTTCCAAATTCTATGCCGATACAGTTTATGCCTTCATACGAGCATCGTTCGTGGCCAATAAATTATTCAATGAGAAATGAATTGTCTTATGTTTTTCAGAACATATGCAGAATATCGTTCATTTATATATCATACAAATAAATAAGAAACAATCCGCATATCACAGAACCGACTCGAACCGTATATGGGTCGAGGAATAAATGTAAAGATCCGAGGCCCTCCATGCACTTCTAGTATTGGCCAGAACTATTTTAGTATTTTGTCTCACCACACCACAAGCCAAAGAACCCGAATTGAATCGAAACATCCTTCTAATATGCAAGTGTTGTGTAAAGAGAAAAGAAATCAAATAGATAAGATCCGATAACACAATCGAGCTGAAAATTTTATTAACAAAATTTGTCTAGTAATTCGCTATTCGTTTTTTTGTAGATAAAACTGTCCTAAGAGTCTAGTTAAATGACATTAGATGAAACCTCAATCGCCAGGATACATTGATTAAACACAGCTAACCAGTTAGGACGTAAGAAAATAACACGCATCACGATACTTCCCCAATAACACAAACGAGATGTCCCCTCACTTGTCGCTCGAAATTTATATCAAATTTCTTATTCATAAACCCATCAATAGAATCATGCCTTACCATATTTTGCTATTATAGACGGCTCATGGATCGATGCATCCAGAATCACAGTTAAATTCCCGGCCCGAACAGGCGATGTTGGACGCCGTCTACTCAATATCCCCAGTACAAGAGTCGAGGGAGAACCGCCGATTCAGCAACAACGAGGTGGAGCTGCCCTATGTGGCTATAAAACGGGAGCCTTGGCGAAACGCAGCACGATAAGCTTGACAGAGAGCTGAATTCACACTGGCCCACTTGGAGATCCACCAGAGGCAAACAAAATGGCAAGTCGCAATGGCCAGACGACGGCTAGACAGGGTGAACTCGGACATCACCACAGGAAGAATTCCGAGCACTGATAGATACGCCCCCAGATACGGAGTATCCTATGAGCTCGGCGATCCGGCTCTTGGAGAAATGGATGCTCTGATGACGGTTACAACCAACGGATCTGAAAAATTATGACAGAATATCGCCTTAACTACAGGAGCATTTCTATGCCCGCGACCGATTCAGGTACTCATCAGGCTCTCACACCGAAAATCATCTGAGAAGATAAATGCCATAGAAACATTTACTTTGTAGTGAAAAATAAATTTTTTAGAATCATTTTGTTTTATATCCTAAATAATTAATATAATAACGTTAAGCCGTAGTAATCATAAGATGATAATTTATAGAGTCCCAGAAGATTTTTTTGAAAAGGATAAGTTCCAGTGTAACCAATAAAATAAAATTCTGTCAATAATTATTTTAAAAATTCATCGCAAAAATTTCCTAAACTTGTTGACCGATAGCTTATTTGTAGATATGGAATCACTCAGAACCCTGAGTAAGGAGTTGGTAAAATCTCGGAGAAAAAACGCAGAGCTCCATAACCAGCTCATCCAAATGAGTCGGGAAATGCAGAGGATTCGAGCGACATGGATCGAACCCGCCAGAGCAAAAACCATATACCAGAGATTGACCGCCGCTTAACGTGGATGCGCGGAAGAAAAGCAATTAGTCCAGAATCAGCGGACTCAGGTTAGAAGCTTTGAGGTAGCACTGTCGGCTTGCCAAGAAGGCAAAGCAGTGGCCTACCCGCTGGTATTTGCGCCAGCTCAAATAACTTACCGGGATGCAAGTAGCACCATAAAACCGGTAGCTGCTAAACGTTCTCAGCGACGACCAGGGAAGGTGAAGCGAGAAAAACGCCGCGCGCAACAGGTGACGGAGCGCCATTAACGACTATAATGCATTAGTAGTTTAGATCTAAAATATGTAGTTTGTATTATCAAAATAAAATGTTTTATTGTTCATCTTGTAAATTTAATAATTTACTTTGTAAAATAGAAATCGAATAGAATTTTTATGAATATTAAGTTCACACAGAAGGGACCCAAGTAGTAAATCACTTTTGGCGGTCTCACAACCAATGGTTGCAGTTACAACCATTGACGGGCAAGAAAAACTTATATGTAAAACTTGTATAATGCTCAAGGTTAAAAACCACTAACCCCACGATATTTTTGTTTCAGACTACCCATATATGAAGTAATCATTCATAAAATCAGCATAAACAATTGGGTCGCCTCCATAAGGCTCCAATATTAATTTCTGAAAACTGATATAACCGATATTCTCTAATAACTGATTCTGTTATTTTCTCTGTATTCACAATAAATTTATTTTGATTCATTTTAGATTATTGATTATTTTCTTTTTCAAATCAATTAAAGCTAAATCTCAAATTGTTTTAATAAAATTTACCATTTCAAACTTAAATTCAAACAATTTTCATTAAATTAACTTTTTAAAATATAAAATTTCTGCTGAAAGCATCTCACACCACTCTGTATAAAAAATTATTAATTAAATCACCAATAACAAATAAAATCAATTCATTTTCGGACTAGATTTAACGTTTCAAAATGTTTTGTAAATAAAAATAAATTTAGAAATATAAGCATCTACCGGCTTCCATTATAATCAAATTGCATAAATTATTGGGAAAAACATTTCGAAAATAAAAACTATAAAAATCCCAGGCAATGATTGATTAGAATGGAAATTGCAATTTGGTCAAAGGAATGAACATGTGAATGTGAGAGTCAAGTTTAACAGAAACTGTAAATCGTCAATTATTTCAAAAAAATTTTTCTAAAAATTGAATTAGATACTTGAATATAAAAATATGAAATACTAGTACATCATTTATGACTATGTACAAATTTTCGTAGATCACTTAATAAAAAGACAAAAACATTTATTTTTATCAAAATGATTTTTTTTTCAATGAATCCCATTTTACTTTATCTGACAGTAAATTATGCAAAATATCAGACAGTTCCGTAATCTAAACATAAACAATTTAATTAATGTTTCTTAGATTTTTTTAAACCAAAAAAGAATTTTCTATTTTTTATATAAATTTTATAATTTGGCCAGATTAAGAATTTCACATATACATACATATTTGATGTCTAATTATAATACAATGCCAAAAAAAGTCTGCTCCATTGTCTATTTACAATTTTATATATTATAATTAGTAATTAATAATAATTCAGTTAATAAAATAATCAATTCGAATTAAATAAAAATAAATAAAATTCTTTTAACATAGTGATTTAAAAATATACAATTAACATTTAAATTCGCACAATTGTGTCTTAAAACCATAGCATTTTCAACTTCAAGATCCTCAATCGTTAATAATAATAATCTTAATAAATCTTAATAATCTCCAGTGCAGCCATTGACTTGGTTAAGATAGAGAAAGTTAGTTTGGTAACAATTAAGGCAACTGCCACTGATATATCTTTTTAAACAATTATTTTTTTACCTATCATTAAACTCTCAGGAATGTACCATTGGGTATATGCTAATATAATGATATGTATGTTATAACAAATTGGAACTAAAGAAGAGATGTAGGAATTCAATTAATGAAAAACCATCAACGATTGAATTGGCTTGAGAGGTTTGTATGTATGTGGATATGTATTTGTAAAGTTGTCTTCATGCTCATTGGTAGATTTCAAATCTTATTTAGATCTTGTTTATGAGTATAAATGTCCTGAGTGCAATTGTATGATTACCAGTCAAGTTCTTCACACTGTCGACTGAAAGAATTGATTAACATTAGTGAATACAAAGCGTATTTGTTTTTTAGTAGTTTGACGTGATAAGTTAGAAAAAATTAATTTTTATAATAAAACTAATTTGTTTGAATAAGCAAGAATCAATTCATTCACAATATTGATTGATATGGCGTAGAACTAATAGCCAAATGTCCCCACAAATAAAAATTTAAGTCATTTGTGAGAAAATGAAAATAAATTGCTGTCAGCCTATTAGGTAAAATTTAGGGCTCAATAAGATTTTTCTAGCCCAAACATTTTTATAAAAGAAATACTCAGTTTTAAAATTGCGTGAGGATTCTCATATGGCTAAACATGAATGTTGTGTAATTATCGATTCCTTCCAAGTGAAACATGCTTAATCGATAAATTAAATTTTATATAGAAACTGTGGACCCGGAATAATAGATTGCGATCGAGAACTCTCGAGAATTTTTATCTTTTTATCGAGAAAATAAAATTGAAAAAAGATAATTTTTTCCATTTAATTAAACAAGAATAATTTTTGCATACTTAATTATTATTTTTTTACGTTATAAATTTAAGTTATTATAATCGTTTGTATCTGTTTTCACATGGATAGTTATGGTGCGAGCGTTATGATAAAATATGGCAAAATATCATCTGCTTATCTACAAACGTGCTATAATTACGTCATCCGTTTAGCGATTATGTCAAGAAAATACCCAAATTAGTGCCGCCCAAGGCAAACGCATCCCCCCAACCTAATAACCAGAATGACAATCTCGATCACTTTCCCTGCCAGAAAAAATATAATAAGTTGCTCGCGGAGCACGAACGCATGCTAATGGAATTCACAAATTTAAACAAGTTTCTGGGTTATTAATATTATTGTAATTTTTCGAAGTATTTCAGAGGAATTAAGCTAAAAATTTGATAATCGAGGAAAGTTGAATCGACGAGCCTTATTAAATAAGGTTTTCCCATCAGAAAATTTCAAAAATATAGAATTTCAAATTATTAATTAGGATTTTGAATTTAACCTGTATTGGATGAATTATTAATGATAAATGGGTAACCAAATTTTAATTACTATGCCTCGAAATATAACTCGGACCAGCATTTAACAGTCAGCTTGAAAGTCGATGGGAAAATGAGATCATGGACGCATACATAAGATCGATAATAAGGAATGTGAAAAGGTGAATAGTAATAGAAGGAGTCGAGGAGTTATCTAGACGTAAGGCCTTCTAACGGCAGTCAGGAACCCGAAAGCGAGATAATCACGAGTAGTCTTAGAAATGGGGCTCACCTGCTCGTGGACCCTCGGCTGCTATATACATTATCAACATGAGCTTGCTCATGGGTATATAGTGGTAAGGTCAAAATTGTGAGGCGTCTGGGTGAGATAACATAGACCCTATAAAGTAAGAAGCTAGTGAGGCAAATAGATTGAAACAGATGAGCGCAGCTTTAAACAAAATTAATTCCACCTAGTACACCAACACTTGAATTTGTTCATTTTTTACGTGACAAGAGTTACAATTCCGTGGAAGAGATGAATTACAAGATTCTTTTAATAAGGGGAATTTTGTAGAATTATTTGAAATGTAGTTATACACCAATAAGGAATTTCAGATTTATCAACAATGTAT
This sequence comes from Schmidtea mediterranea, assembly GCA_022537955.1. Taxonomy (NCBI): domain Eukaryota; kingdom Metazoa; phylum Platyhelminthes; order Tricladida; family Dugesiidae; genus Schmidtea; species Schmidtea mediterranea. The sequence continues at coordinate 197,147,970 of CM039679.1, read as the reverse complement.
TCGAAATAAATACAGGGACAATGTTGATTAATCTATCAAAACAATCTATGAAGAGCTGATAAGAACAACGGTCATGGTGACTAGAGAGCAAATTCTCAATGAAATCGAAAGAGCATAAATGTTTTCTATGTTAATTGATGAAAGTTTGGACAATTCTGGTGATGAACAATTAAGTATATGACTCAGATATGTTTATGTTTACTCATTTATTGATATAAAAGATTTTGGTGAAGCTAATATTTTCTCATTCTTACAATCTTACGTAATATAAATAGTTCAATACTTATCAATTAGTGCAGATGATGCTAGTGTCAGGGGATAAAGATGGTGTTTGTACTCGCCTTATACTTGAATATCTAACTGCAGTATATGTTCACTGTACAGCTCATCGTATTAACCTGATTGTAAGACGATTGCTTGAAGCGGTTCTTATAGTGTCTGCTAAAATGAGAAAAATCAATTCATTGTAGATTTTTATGAGCAAACATAACAATGAAGCTGCAGGATTTTATCAGCAACTTTTTAGCACAGTTTATTGTTACAGCTGTTACTCTACATAAAGTCCTTGTATTATTTCTGAACTCAAACGCTTTCGCTGTGCTTTGACAATGAATGAGACCCTTTTGGAATATGATATGAAACAGGCTAAGTGGAGTATGGAGACTGGAGAACCAATCGACATGTCATTTCTGAACAATCTGTCAATCTGAACAAGCTATATCGAGTGGCCAAGACGATTCTTATTTCAACATCTACTGTAGAGAGGACGTTTTCAATTTTAAATCGTATTATAAAATTTGCATGACCCAACATTACAAGTGAACGAGCAAGTAATTTAGTATTGATGACCTTCGAAAAAAAACTTATGTATGTGCAAGACAAATGTCAAATTATCGAAAAGTGGGCTTCTCTCCACCCACGAATTTTAATTTTTTAATTAATAGTTAGGGATGCTTCATGCTTGTCGTTTCTTATTTCCTTCTAAACGGTAAATCTTCATCAGGAATTACAAAAATTGATATTTACAAATATTTCTTTCTTTTATTAAAATAAATGTAAGATACGAAGAGGTTGTTATGCAAGGTAAACACATATTTTTCTCTACAATGTCAGCCTTTTGGGAATTACATTTGGAACATATTTCAATCTTTGTAAAACTATGACTATGACTGAAAAAATTAGCACCCCCCCAAATTTTCTTGTGATCTGCCTCTGTATATATATATATATATATATATATATAAAATTTATTTTTTATTATAGACTACAACCTTGATTTGAATTTGTTCCATTGTATCTCGTTCTCTGATAGTAACAAGTCGGAGATTCGGATCGATTGATTGATAATCTATAGTAACAATAAGAGGTGTCCCGATGAAATCTGCACGAGAGTATCGTCGCCCAATAGATTCATTTGAATAGTCGACCAAATGTCTTATATTCGACTTTTTAAGAATCTCAGTGACATTATTTATAACTGAATCAAAAATTTGATTTTTCATTATTGGAAATACAAAAACTTTAAATGGTGCTATTTTTATTGGAAGTGCCAGTATCTAAAATTAGAAATAAATTTAAAAATAGAATGAATATTTGCTAGTAGAATATTTAAATTTCAAAGAATAGAACAAAAAGCAATGAAGACTTGTAATTCATTTATAAAGAAACTATAGAAGTATTTCAAAAAAGCCGCCTTTTATATATGATATTCAAGAACTCTCAAAATATCCTTGACAAGTCTGACTAGTTTCTGAGCCGTTTCTCTTTATATTATATTTCCTTTTTCAATCTCGTAAAACGTTTTCTCCATTTTTTTGTCAATTTGATGGCTCAAATTTGTGTCTTAATTTCGTGGCATAGTTGTCGATTCGAAATTCCCTTATATTGGAAATCTCTCAACAACAACTAAACAATTGATTGTATTTTTATGTGAATAGCCTTCATATAAAATAGTGGCCTGTTTTAAGAATAAGAAATAAAACCCTATTTTTTTACATTAGATTATTTTATACATTGCGGTATATTTTTTTAGTGCAATTAAAGAATCTTTTATTTCTACTAATAGTTTGCTGTTCCTTAACCGTCAAAATGGATAAACGAAAAAGAACAATGCTCAGTATCAACCAAAAATTAGAAATAATTAACAAATTAGCATCAGGTGTTCCTGTTTTTTCGCATATGTGAACAGTATGATATAAAGAAGCAAACTGTATCAGATATAAAGAAAAATGCCGAGAGAATAAATAAATTTGCACTACTCTGTGATGTAGGGAATATGAACAATGAACGTAAAAAATGAGATTTGCAAAAAATGCATTGCTCGAAGAGGCGTTAATGAAGTGGTACATTCAACAACGCTCCTGTGGAATTCCAGTAAGAGCCCTTGAGCTAAAAACTGCAGTAATCAAGTTAGGAAAGTATATGAATATAAATATTAAAGCAAGTGATGGATGGTTGTGGCGCTTCCGAAAAAGACACGGAATATCAAACAAACGGATTTATGGCGATGCAATGAGTTGTGCAGTGGAAGAAATTGAACCATTCAGACAAATGTTTAAAGATTTTATGACTGCTAAAAACTTCTCAAAGTTTCAGATTTATAATGCTGACGAGACTGGTCTACTCTGGCGCACTTTACCTGAGAATACTCAAGCTTATAATTTCGATAAAAATACACCAGGAAGAAAAAGTTGTAAGGATAGAATTTCAGCGTTGCTTTGTGCAAACGCAGATGGCAGCCATAGATTAACCCCTGTGATTGTTGGCAAATCTTGCAAACCTCGGGTTTTAAAAGATGTTATGCATTCTTTGCCGGTAGTATATTACAATTCTAAAAAAGCATGGTTTACTTCAGAAATTTTCAAAAATTGATTTTTTAATCATTTTGTTCCAGATGTTATAAAATTTTAACATGAAAAGCTTGGAATTCTTCCTGCAGAAGCTACTGGTATTTTGTTGTTAGATAATTGTCCTGCGCATCCGTCAGAAAGTATCTTAAGAACACCAGATGGTAAATTTACTTGCATGTTCTTGCAAAAAATACAACAGCTCTCATTCAACCAATGGATCAAGGAATTATATTAGCAACAAAACGAATCTATCGCAAGAAGTTTTTAGATGAAGTGATAGTTGTGTGCTTGAATCAAAAAGAGGAAGAAGATACAAGAGGTCAACGCACAGTACAAAATTTGAAAAATTACAATATTAAATCTGCAATTTTTAATTTTGCCAGTGCGTGGAAAGAAGTGAAAGAGCTGACACTAACAAACGGTTGGAAAAATCTTTTTAATGGAATTGATGAAGATATTGATATTGTTCTTGATGGTATTGAAGTTCGTGACTTTTATGAGGTGATCCAAAATAACGGGGAAACTAAAGTAGCAGAGGATGATGTTTACGAATGGTTGGAAATAGACGAAGATGATCCTGGCTATAATATTATGACTGAGGGTGAAATAGCAGATCTGCTTATAAATGAGCAAAACAGCGAAAAAAGTGAATCAACAACTGAAGAAAACACACCTCGAAGGGTAAAAATATCAACAATCGCTTCTCACCTTGCCGATCTGATCGCGTTTATTGACACTTCGCCGGACAGTGATTTCCAACAATATTCTATGCACTTTCGCCTTTTTCGCGAGTTAATTATCAAGAAACAACGAGCGCTATTAAAACAGACAACCCTCGATTCATTTTTGATTACATCTTCATGCCCGAAACAATTAGATAGTGAAAAAACGAACTTCCAAGATGAAAAACGGGATAATAATTAAACAACTTTAAGTTAATTTTTTTTATCTTGTAAAAAACTTTTATATGCGCATTTTAAATGCATAAGTAACAATTGTGTTTTTAACCCAGAGTCTTTTTAAGAAGATTTATGGAGTCGATACGAAAATTTACTTATAACGGACTTTCGGTTATAACGGACAACCCCTTCCCCGATATAGTCCGTTATAACGAGGTTCTACTGTATTATTTTCGTAATCGTCTCGTCAATTGGCATCGACACATCGGAAAATATTGATTTTGATTAGTTTTAATTAATTATTTTATTTTAACAATTTTTTCTATTTATTATCATTTTGTAAAATTACATAATCCCAACGAAATTAAGGTCTACTCTATCAATAAAATTTATTTTTATGCAGCAAAATATACATATTTACTTAAAATAACAACAAAAAATATGAACTTTATTGCGTAGAATAATAAATTTTGTAAAAAATTAAAATGCAAACACGAAACAACAATGCTATAATAAAAATACACAAGAACAAAAAATTATGAGCAATAATCATTTATTAAGGGACATTTTTAATTATTTAACAACTTTAACTGTTATGGCGGCAAAAATATTGATTTTGCAAATGTTCATTTCAAAAAATAATGAATTTTAATATATGGCATTTTAACATGATAATCCTTCTTATTTTTAGGGTTTATAAATGGAAAAATTTATTGAGTTTTTAGGATAATAAATTAAATATTTAAAATTTACTGTTCTGTTCGGATAATTCCGGCGATAAGATAAATTATGCTCAATTGCGCATTGAATGATTCTTCCAATTCCAAAAGACGGCTCTATAACATGAGGTTTGATAATTTCGGCTGAAATTATTGACTTTTAACAATAATCGTAATTAAAAAAATTACTTTCAATTTTTATCCACTTCTTCGTAAATGTCAACATCTCGTCAGTTACTGTATATATTTTATTATCAATTGACAAAATGGCTTCTCTATTGTTAGTACAGTATTAATTATTATAGCTATATTTATAATTATTATAATTTTAATTACTAGGTTGTGTAAAAAGTTACCGGGCAGTTTTGGATGACAATTCCAACATATAGAATGACAATGAAAGCAAACATGATTAACCAACCGTTTTATTCGTCGAGGTAAAGTCCTCCATTGTCTAAAACAAACTGCCATCTCTCCACAAACAACCGAATCTGATTAAAATACCAATTTTGATCTTTACTAGCAAAGAATTGCTGACAAGCCTGTACAACTTTATATAAAGTTGTAAATTTTCGTCGTCGTAAGAAATTTTGCATTGAACGGAACAATTCGCAATCAGATGGAGCAATTTCTGAGCTGTATGTATGAGGTGTAAAACTTCTACACCAGACAATTCATCAATCTTCTGCTGAATTATACGAGCGCAATGGCAGGGGTCATTGTCAAATTGTATGAGAATTCGATTTCGATTGACTAATGCTGTGTATTTAACTTTTAAAATGTTGTATACACGATCCAGCTGTTCACAGTAAAGCTCCGCATTGACAGCATGACCATCAGGAATAAACTCGTAATGCATGACACCTTGGTAGTTCCATCAGGCTGACAGCATCACTTTCTTACCAAAACGGTCTTGGCGGATCACTGGTTCAGGTTCGTTTTCTTGTTTAACCTATTGTTTTAATCGATTGTTATTAACAAAATAAATCCATTTTTCATCTAGGGTAACAATGCGTCTCCAAAAACGATCATCTGTAGGATTTTTAAGCAGATGCTGGCATCTCAACTCGTTTATTAGCTTGTGCATCAGTGAGATCATATGGATCTTGAGGAGGCCGTATCAGCGTGTAATGAAGGTGCTACAGATTATTGTGGACAGTTTTGTTGCAAACCCTAAGACTCGTGGCTAAATAACGCGTGCTTGCATGTTTATCTTCATTCAATGCATCAACTAGAGCATTTTCCTTCAATACTGTTGGTCGCTCACATCGTGGTTTATCATCCAGGCTAAGATCCCCATCATTAAAACGTTTGAACCATTCCGCAGCTGCTGATTCCTTAACCGTACCCTTACCTTCAACTGCTGCTCTTGTGGATAATCCTTTTTCCAGTAATGGCGTAAAAAAGCTCGAATAACGATTTTTTTCATCTGACATTTCAACGATTTCCGATAGAAGTGAAATTTAAATAGTAAAATTGAAATTTAAACACCAGTACAAAATTAAATGAATTCAAGCAATGGTAATATACTAGGTCGTGTAAAAAGAGTTTATTAACTTATAACTTCCATGTATGCAAAGTGATTTGAATATTCACTTGTTGCTGCTGTCCGGGAACTTTTTACACGACCTAATAATTAATATTATTATTAAATACCTATTTTTTTTAACGTTATATTCGATATTTGCGATTTCTGATTGAGATAAGTTTTCTAAATAATTAGATATCGATTTTATATTTTTTGGTCCGTAGGCATTTTTCATTGCTTTGTAATTAACAGAATAACCAATACTAAGTTCGACTTTCTAAATAAATGATTATAAAACAGCATCATCTAACAAATAAGCCAATACTGGTTTATCGATATTCTGTTTAATATCCAAAGCTTTGCCTGTGTTTTTACTGTGTTTCATTAAATCATAATTTCCTCTGTTTGCACAGCCAACTAATTCGACCCAACCAACTGACGTGAGACATTCTGCATCCCAGCAATTGTTGCTATAGTGTGCGAATTCTTTTGGCAAATGTTGACGAAATCTCAGTTTTTCAGAATTAATTCCAACCTCAATCAGGAACTGGTAGATTCTTCCAATGAAATATGCGTAGTTCTCGGTAAATATTTTCTTGATAAAGAAACATTTATTAAATATTTGAAATTGTTCATAAGAGGTAATGTCAATAATGGAAAGCCGTAATAGAATCGATCGATATTTTTTATTTATTAAACCAGAATTTTCAAAGTACTAATTAACTAAAAATCATTTTTCTTCGAATAAAAACGAAAAAAATACAATTTTATTTATTTTAAATAAATTTTATTGGTTAATTATTTATTTGTAAAAAATCACATTTAAAGTAGATGAAAGAAATAGAAAATCTGCATCTCAAATGACTAATATCGCATTAAAATTTCGTGACGATACGAACGAGAACTAATACAAATTTAACATCTTCGTTTCAAATGTTTAAGGTGATACTTTATTCCAATATACGGTTATTATAAAGAAATTCTATCTAAAGATGAAATATTTATGATCCAAATCGAGGGTGGCCAGACTTTTTGCAGTAAGAGTCAAAATTACCGATATGAAGTTCTTGATATAAAAATTTCTAAAAATTTTAATTACAATGTACTTAGTTTGATAAATTTGACATTGGTTGGGCACAATGAAATTCTTGGATAGCCACAGCTTGACCACTAAATCCTACCTCTTTTGATATTTGTTTTCTATAAATATATAAATTGAAATACGGAAAAATACTTTCTGAAATTTATTTCGAAAACTTGTGCCTAAATGGTAAAATTCTGGAATTTTCAATTTTTCAACGAACACAACAGAATAAGACTATCAGAAAATCATATAAAGAATATCTTAAGAATTTCAACGTTAAAAATAGAACTGGAAACTAATATTCAAAAGCACTAAATTTTAAACTTTTAAAACTAACCTCATTTACCGCTTTTTCTATGGACATTTTTGAAGCATTTAAATTGTTATTTTGATCGTTAGCGGACCAAATATTCACCACGAGGTCAGCTATTTCAAAAAATTGTTCATGTCCGGTTAAATTTGGATTATAAAAATATTCGATTTCTGCCAATTGGATTTCCCTGGTTCGAATTAAGTTGTATTGTGGTCGTATTTCATTTCGAAAAACCGTTCCAACTTGTCCAACCCCAAATGGCAATTTTTGATGGAAAAATCGCGATAAAAGACCAAAATTTGTAAAAATTCCTTGAGCAGTTTCTGGTCTAAGATATCTGGAGGCTTTTGTTAATAAAAATTGGAAATATATTTTAACTATACAGATAATCGTTTTCTGAATTATTCGTCGTTTGAAACAATAAATTGAATTTTGCAGGTTTGCTAATATCTCCTGAATCCGGTCCTTTTATATCATACATTTTGATGATATTTTCCATATCTTTTATATCCATTTCACTTAGCTACAATAATAAACTTGTAGAAAATTATACAAGAATATTTAAGTCAAATAATGTAAAATCCAAAGGCGGTGAAAGTTGAGTATGTGGAAGCCATCTGAATATTGGAAGAGTAACCTGCATAGTGGCGAATATCAAAATTCCACAATCATGGCAGTCGCTTATGTAACGAAAAGTTACGTCTGTGACCTTTAGAAAAAACAAAGCAGGAGTACATCAGAGTTTGTCTAACAATTAGTTGAAGACTAGAGAAGTGAATGTAGAAGTTGCAGTTTCCCCTGTGAAACTGGATTTGAATTAGGATATCAATGCAAATAATTCGTGAATAATTGTCCCTTGAAATAGAGCATCGAGAAAAAGTAAGATATATGAATCAAGGAAATATGAAAGACGATTGCTCTGGTCTACATAATTTAATGAGCATGATATACGCATAAAACTGAAAAGCAATAGGACATATTTCAAAATCTATTTGAGATAGCAAATATCCAATCAGACTGTCTAACCTATCCTCAGTATTACTTCATTATTAAAGCACGGAATAATCTTCTTAATTATACACTATATAGACTAAAACAAAATGTACAGGTACTGTAAATCACTTCCAGAAAAACAGACTCACGTTTTTAATCATTCCCCATTAAGATAAATGAAAACTAAATATATAGATGTTTTAGAAACTGTTGATAATTATCTAATTTCGATTGGTCTCAGTGTCAAAATATAAATGTTTACAGTGTTATATTAGACTTATTTTTCTCCAAAATTCATTTACCGCTGCCGCCGCCGCAATTATTGCGCCAATATCCAGTATACTTCATTGTCGGTTAACTGGAAATTTCTGAAAGATTTATTAAAGATTGGTTTATTTTTTTACGAGGTGCGTATTTCGTGAAATGATTCTAATCCTTCTTATCATGGTGATTTTAAAGATGATGGATCATCACTTATTGTGGAAATTGACGAAACAGTCCTTAGAAAACTGAAATATAATTGTAGATATATTTAGTAACGTAATTGTTATTATCGTAATAATTATTTTAAATCAAACTGAAATTTATTCATTTCAAATATAATCAAAATATGCTTACTATATTTAAAATATTTTCAATTTTATCTCTTTCATTTTCGTCTTCAATTTCAACTTTCAACTTATTTAAATGATTTTTGATAACATGATCACATCGATAAATATTACCACTTTTAGAATCAGTAATTAAATAATCATGAAAATAAGATGTATGACCTGATGATTCTAGAACACGTTTTGGTGTTAAAATACTACAATCAATTTCAACCATGTTGTTGCTGTTAATAAATATTTGTCGCCATAAGTCAATTATGTTGTTTTTCATGTTACACCCGCAAGGTCCATAGTCATAGATACCTTTTAAGCCTCCGTGAATTAAAGAAGAGTTTATGTAAAAAAATTGTTCTTTTACTAGATTCATCATTTGTTTTGAAAATTCATTAGGATCAGTTTCATAAAGGTTAACTATCTTTATAATCGATTACATAGATTTATATTTAAAGTATTACAATAATACTTGTTCATTTTTCACTGATTTAGTAATCTGGCGATCTAAAGAATTTGCGTTCTATAATTTAATTTATTTTCATCAAATATGAATTCAAACTTACAGTAAAAGTGTAAGCATTACTACTAAATTTTCTTTTGAGTATTTTGTAATAACCTTTGAAATAATTAGATCTAAGATTTTTAATTTGAATAGCATGAACTTTAAAAAACTTCATTGTAATTATTAAAACGCAGAATTTCACATCAATCTCACAGATAAAACAAACCGCAAAATTTAAAATATCAAATAAAAGTTTTGTATAATATTTGATATATAATGTCACACATACAAACAAAACTTCTTCGATAAATTATTTATGATTGGGAAATTTAAATTTATTCAGGAATTTATTTTTGCACCTACAGAAACAGCACAGACTTTTGACCAGCAGGTATCAGGCAATCTTGATAACTAGATGAAGGTTTTTCTCAAGTATGCCTTGATTAAGGAAGTTGGCAAATGATATATCGCATATAAGTTATATGTAAGTTCCAGGAGCCTTCGACGACACTTCATTAACGGCAGACAATAGCTCTATTTCAGGGTATGTAGCTTGACCTGTCAAGTCACTTTGGATGTGGCGCCGTGCCTCTAACTTTATTAGGAGTCCTGTTTTTGAGCAACTCAATCTTATAATATTATTTCTTGGTCATTTCTAAACGGATCTAAGATTGTAACAGCCACGCACCACCGACTCTGGGCACTGCAACTGTTTTATAGTGCTGGGCACCTGATTAGATAAAAAGATGTTAGGCCACAACGTAAACGGCCTTGAGAAATGTTTAAATGGATCAGAAACACACACGCAAAAATAACATGCAATTTAAATAAACCTGGAAACACCAATTAAACCCTATAAAATAATAGAAAAAAAAAGGAGAATTGAATATAAAATAATAAACATAAAAATAAATTAAAATAATAACAAAATGCACCAAGATTCGCACGATACCAACACAAATATAACAAGAAAACACAACAAATTCGACGAAATTGAAAAAATTAATAAAAGTTCATTAAAATGAAATTTAAATCGAAAAATTTGAATTAGTAATAATTCAATAAAAATCTTAAATAAAAAATTATAAAAATAAATCAAAAAATAATAAAATTAAAGAATAGAATTTACTAGAAAATAACAAGGTCGAATTTTGTTTTACTGCATCAAATTTCACACGCGAGAAAAATAGGTATAAATACTGATCCATTTTCACATTTAACTTAACCATTTTTGAAAATTGTTTAAAACAATTTTCGAACTAACTACTTTGAAATTTACTTTTCAATCGTTTTGAAAATTATTTTAAAAACTATCTCCAAGTCAATTTCGATTTTTTAGGTGAAAATTATTTATGGTGGAACCCTCTTTCCACGTCACGTTCGTTGCATCTCAGTAGAGCTCTGCTCGGCGTCGACGTGGGGAGAGAGGTATTTTGTTTTATGCTATGATATGTTATCTTATGATATTTTATGGATTGTCAACGATGGGTAATTATGTTGTTTTTATAATTAATAAATATTATTTATATACATAAATTGTTCTATATGTTTTCGTAAACTAAATTAAACTGTCGAAATTTTTCCGGCCCACAGCCAATACATAACGCAAGGAAGTAAAATCTACATAGTACAGATGCATGTAAGTGCGTGGAAAATCGCCAATGATATGTACCCGTGAAGACTCAGCGTGCGCAACGCAGCGGTCGTAACGTCAATATTTATCCCTATAGCTGAAGCGAGAAATAAGGAAGAAGTCTCTGGCTGCTTCCTCGTTTCTCAACTCTGTAAAATCGACCTAAATTTATATTACATACGGCTTAAAATCATCACACCGAGTAGTCCAGTGGGCACTCAGTAAATATAATATAAACACAATATGCGTCTAAGGCCTATTAAAGGGAAAGGTACGGGGATTAAATTAACTGAAATCGTTGTTATAACTATTTTGGATTAATATTTTGAAATAGATAAAATTTATTGGAAATCATTGAATTCGATTAAACTGCGATTATTGATAAAAATTAAAGTAACCATTGATTGTAAAAGTAAAGTGGTTTATGGCTTAAAATTAGAGTAAATATTGGGTGAAGATAATTCATAATTTAAATGATCGTAAACTATTGATTAAAATTAGGGCAATGGCAAATAATTTCATCAATTAAATTATTGTAATTCGTTCCAATAAAATTTACCTGAGCTGTGAGTAAGAACGAGTAATGTATTGATCTAATCAAAAATCAACCTCGATAAAAATGAAAGCAATTAAGAATCGAATTCATTGATTTCAAATAATGAAATGAATCGATTAAAAGTAAAGTAATTCTCGGATAATAGTAGGGGATCCCTTAGTTAACTTGTTGACAAAAATTAATGTAACGCCACGTAATTCACTGATACTTCATTTGATAAAATGGAAGAAGTGGTTGAGAAAAATCAAACGTTTAAATTAAATCATTGATTAAAAATAAAATGAACAAAAATAAAAATATCGCTGATTAAATTGAATCAATTTATTGGTAACAATAAAAATGATTAAATTAGTTCAAATAGCTATTGAGTAAAACCAAGATAACTTAGTTTTTGGTAAAGTAAAGTCTCGAACAAGAATAAATAACATAAGTTCCTTAACGAACTAGGATTAGTGGATTAAAGTAATAGTTGATACAGCTAGCCTCAGGGAAACTATTAGCAATTGAATAATGGACAACAGAATACATTACGAATAACATGACCCCTTAGTTCGAACTAAAATAAATTCACAAATTTGAAAAAGGTTTTCTTTAATTATTATGAATTCGGTAATTACAGCAAACTGATTACAGATAAAGTGAACGAATTATTAAGTAAAGTAAATTAATAGAATTAGAAAAACCCAAGTTTAGGATAAGAGTGAATTTGTATTAATATCACATTATTGAACACATGAAAGTCCACATAGCGCAATTATTCCAACAGAAGGGTATTGCATCTACTTAGAAACCTCGGTAAGCGTAGAAGTTTTCCTAAAATTTGCTAGTAAAGTACATTCAAACTAATCAACGGAATAACTTACCCGAATTGAGATAATCGAGTGTAGGCGAAACAGTTGACCAGTAAATCTGAAAATACGACACGAATAATACAATCACCGGATGTAAACAATGTAAATCACCTTTAGTTAACTGCTTAGGTTGTAATGGTAAGATCCGCCGGAAATCATTCGCCCACCAGGATACACCCACGCACGACTAAGTTATCTCGGATCAACATCCGGTCTAGATCTTAAAGTTCGAATTGACCGTACATGGAGTCAGTAAACAAACTTTAAATCAATGTACAAATTCTCTTAGGTCAATACACGAGTATCCGCCTACATGTAAAATTTTAACGTTAATATGGATATGTTAAATAAATTAAACATCAGGTTATCTCATCCATATGATTAATCATATTATTATATATTTCCCCTATATAGGAGTGCACCTTAAAGAACCAGACCCACAAAGTAACCCAACCTGCTTATTAATGTCCCATCGCGTAAAGGAAGGCAATAGTCACGTGTATGACACCCTTACTAGTAACATAGACACAATTTGCTTGCTAATAACTTAGAATGGTGAATCAATCGAACCTAATAACAGTAATGTTTAGACATGTCACCCAAACGAATTACCCGTCGAGAGACCGCCAAACAGGAACAGACAGGAGTCCCGCCGACCCTGAGAATACTCGACCAGTTGCAACGACCATGTCTCTCGGAACGGCAATGTCCAGCTGCGGAGACCTACCTGCACGCACAGGACCTCCTCACCCAATGGGAAAGGGTGCAGGAGCAGTTAGATTTACAGGTGGTTAAGGCAAGGATGTATCTTGTGAACGTGGTGGAAGACATCCTTGCCGGACGGATTGCAGTCGCCTATCCACCTCACCCAGTTCGAGACACCAGACGACCCTATACCGTGGAGGCTCTCAAACGAAGCCTGAAGAGATATTGCCCTGACGAATGAACTAACAATGATAGACTTTATGTAGTGACTGATTTAAAATATTAGAAATTTACGTGTTATTTCTTCTTAAAGCTAGAATTATTCGTGATTTTGTTTAATGAGATAAATGATTATCTGACTTAATCAATAGTAAATTAAAATAATCTATTTGATTGTAGTAATGTCTCCATTACACATCTTACAATTGAACTGGACCGTGCAAGACAGTCAAACGCGGAATTACTCGCCCAGATTCTCCAATTAACCCGCGAAATGCAACAGATTAAAGCAACTTGGAAGGAACCGGGAAAGGTGAAAACATTGTACCACCGCCTGACCGCAACACAGAAAGGCTGGACAGAGGAGCGGCAGCTCAACCAGAGCCTGCGCACGCAAATTCGGGGACTCGAAGTCGCCCTAGCAGTCTGCCGGGAGGGGGAAGCGGTAACGTATCCGCTCGTCTTCGCCCCAACCCAGATGTCGCAGAAGAACACCCAACCAGTGAAACAATCCACCCTTCCAGCAAACAATCGTCGGCCGGGACGTAAGGAACGGGCCCGACGTCGAGCAATCCAGCTTCAGAATCATTAACCTGTAAACATTGCGCGCGTTGCTAAATAAATAGAGTAGTCGTGTTCTTAATTTAATTTGTTCCGTTGATATATTTATATGCCGAACATTCGCATCATGTTACTCAACCTTACTTTCATCTCTCCTCAGGCAGATAAGAACCTAATCTTGAACGATCATGAGGGACAGAGCAAAGCGAGCATAGGTCTTCTATCGACAGCTCGTGAACCCGAGGGTTGTCCGGGCAACTATAGTACTAGCACATGGTACTCAATTTTTGCGGGCAATCCACCACTTGAACACATTACCAACGTTGCCTAGCAACGGGTGCCAAGTGGCGATTAGTATCATTTTGTATGGCGTTACGAGGGCAACTAGAAGGATAAGCAAGATTTGGAACCCTGTAACCCACCAAAGATATATAATTTTCAAGGCAATTTTCAAGAGATTCCCACCATATGCGAGCACAAGAGATATAACCATTGGATACCTGTCAAAAATGACGTTGGAAATGTATTCTAATGGGCGGTTTCTAGTAAAAGATGAGCCATATTGTCATGACTGCTAAAACCCAGAAAACCTTTGGGTTCATGAGCTACCAAAGAAGGTATTCATGCTTATTTAGATTACAAATCCATCTATTGTTATTTTGATTATAATAATATCGATTATTGGACTTTTTAAAATTCATTTTAATTATGGCCTATGTTGGGCAAAAACTGATTTGAGCCCATACTTGTTTGACCAAAACAATAATGCCTGTGTGTTTTTTAGTGGGAAAACTAAATTTAAAAGGAAAAATGTAAATCTAAAAGAAAAATAAAATAATTAAAAATTAAATTAAATTTTTATAAAAAAAATGTAAAAATTTAGCAATAAATCAAAAAGAATCAAAAAATATAATTTAAAAAAATAAATTCGAAAATTCCTTGATTTACCGCATCAAAACACACACACCGAAAATCGTGATATATACGGTAGTGCTGGTTAAGCAAAATTCATTCCAAAATCCAAAATCTAAAAATCTAAGAATTTTATTAGTCGATTCAGTAGTTGTACTCTTTCTTTAAACATTTTATTCGTGCGATTGAATATATTGTTACCTTTAAATTTTTATCATTTCGGAGACATCAAATAAAATTAAATATTTTTATTTGTATTTTTAACGTTTATAATGTTGGTATACAGGGTAGAATTAATTTTGTTTTAATCTAAGCTCATTCATCCAAACTACTTCCTCGACTACTCTTGCATTCCCTAAGGTATTTCCTTTCTCACCCCGACGTCCCACAATTTTAATCTAACCACTGTATACCCATGGGCAAGCCCATGTTGGTACTGTATACAGCAGCCGAGAATCCACAAGCAGGTGAGCCCCGTTTCCAAGACTGCTCCTTGTGATAATCTCGCTTTCGGGTTCCTGACGGCCGATAGAAGGACTTACGTCTATCTTACTCCCTTAACTTTTTCGATATCCGTGCATACCTTTCCCATCATTCTATGACGAACCCATGCATACGTCCTGCATATTGTCTTCCCCTAGTCGCTTTAATACATAGCAAAATATTTAGTATAGATTATGGTAAAACGTACCTTTACCAGACGTTTAGTCACTTATCTATTCGCCATTAATTTAATTTAGCAAAGACCAATTTTAGGTATTTAATCAATGGAATTTAAATATGATGATTTAGAAACTTTAATAAAAAAAGATATTTATAAATAAACATTTAAAATTCAGCTTCTCTAATTTATCTAATTTTTCGGCTTTAATTGCCTAAACTACTGAAAATAGGTAAAATTTTCTAACCTAGAAATTTGTTTTAAATCATAAGGTATTTTATTTGAATAACCTGTGAAAATTTAAATTATTATGTAAATTATCGAAAATCCTATTATATCGGCCGAAATTTTGGGTTTAACACAATCTCATTAACAATTTAAGAAAAATAAACTCCTCCGAGAATGCTTATTTCATCTTTTAACCACAATTGCTTTTAAATCATTAGTATCTCTATAATGGAAACTGAAAATTTATTTTCCTGTTAACTGAGATCTCTTAATTTCGGCTTTACGAGTGAAATAAGAACTTTCCCAACATACATAAGGTTTCATCCACATCATAATACAATCCAATCAAACTTTAGGCATCCATTCATAATTCGATTAATTAGAGAAATCAGAAATTATTAAGAGAACAAGAATTACAAAAATATACTTTTATTAGATTTATACAAAATTCTATAAAACGAAATCACAGAAAATATAATTATTAAGTAAATTTGCAAATGATATTAGGAGAATGGAGTCCGTCCTTCTTTCCACTGGGTGGTCATTCGTCGATATCGACGGGGAACTTTCGTTTGTTCCGGAGGGGTTGGAATGGTGTGGTTCCAACTTGGGGAACGGTATGACATAATTCCTCTCCGAATTCGTCCATCCAGCAACTCGCGAGAGTCGGCGATCTCTTTTTAGTTGTCGTTGTGGAATTTTCGACGGGTGAGATGTCCAGACATATTTGCATCTCGTAAGTTTCCTTCACATGAATTGGTAGCATATGTTCTTTTGATCTTTTCGAGGTTAGTGTGGTGTCATCTTCTTTCACAAATTCCGGGTGCTGCTCCGCGACGAGTGCGGCGGCTTCTTCGAGCACTTGCGCAGCATTATTCAAGATTGTGAGGCCTTCGGCCCGGCGTCATTCACGGCGACGACGATTTTTCCTGGGATGGTGCTTCTTGCTGGTCCTGGGTGTCTGAGCTGAACCAGCTTGAGTTGTTTCCGGAAGATGGTTCGCGGGGATCAAATTCAACTTTAACGCTAGATCGCGACCCGCTAGTCGTTTTACCAGTTCGGCTTCCGTGAATGATGCTACCAAGACGGCGCTCTGGTCGTTGATTATGATTCGCTGAGCCCGGTTCTCTGCAATTAAATCCTCTCGGCATCTAAACAGCCGGTGGATTTTATCCTGGAGGATTTTGACCGCTTCGGGAGCGAACCACGTGCCGAGCGTGCGTTCGTGCTCCGCGAACAGTTTGTTATAATTCTGTTGACATAAGTCATGGTTCAATTGTAATGGCGTGGCATCTGATTTTCGCGATGATTTGGGGATTTTATATCCTGGCTGCATTTTGAGAAAAGAATTTTAGATTATTGAAAAACGTTTTGAGAAGAATTTTTTGAAGGATTTTCTTGAGATTGTCCCGACTAAACGAGGGATAGTGTCATTCCATTAATGTGTTATATTTATAAATAAATTAAATATAATAATTATAAAATTTAAAATTAATAAGCAGAACACTCCTCAAACATTCTCCATTAGATTCATTCATGGTTTGCTATTAATTATTAAGATGTCTTATTTGGCGTTAAAACTAGTAAAATTGAAAATATCCGATGCAGAAAAGAAAAATTCCGATGCTCCAGTCATTTGCTGAGTTTATGAAAGAATAATTTTTATTTGGAAATGTTCTATAAGAATATTTCTTACACAAAAAAGATAAAGAGAAAAATTCCATTTTTCTGATCCATTTATTTGTTTCTACTGACTTAACCCTAGTCGTCCCTTTTCATATAAAAATTCGACAGGTTTTGAAAAATGCATCCCTACCTAAACATTCATTTGAATGTTGTCCCCCTAGCTGTGTCGATATTCCCGCATTTTAATCCCTACCGTTCCGACCAACATTGCAATGGCCGCCACGGTGAAGTACGACGGCGTCCTACTCCGCGATCAGTGTGACGAGACCTTACCATACCGGCAGACACCAAAGGGTGGTTGACGACAAGGCAGCACATCAACATCCCTCAAAATCAACTGAGGGAATTGAATCCTGCCAAGCCATCTTCCACAAATTACAATATGTATAAAATAATGTTAAATTAGGGGGACCTGTCGTTGATACTAAAAGTACCGCGATCATCCATAATTAAAAAAGATTAAAACCATAAAAATCTATTCAATAAATTACAAACTCACCAAAATGCTATAGTTCAAGATTTCAAATTTTTAAACTTGTAAAGTTTCAAAGTTTTTAAGGTTAAATATTATGACAATGGGTATTGTATTTATACTGTTTTCATGCGTGTGTGCGACCAATCAGAGTATTTTGAGCCTGTTTCGGCTATTTTTCGGGGGTTTTTATTGTTTTAATTTTTATTTTAAATCTTTTATTTTCTCCTTATTTTTCTCTATTTTTTGATATTATTTTCTTAATATTTCGTGAATTTTTATTTCTTTTTGTTGCTTAATCGTTCCTTTTGGTTATTTCTCTTTTTATTCTTTGTTATTTAAATTGTTTGGTCGCCGCTTCCGCCTATGTATTTTCTAGACCTTCTTTTGCAAGGTTTTGGCGGTTTTATATTTTTACTTTATTTTTCTATGTATTTTTCGTGCAAAATTTATTAATTATTTGTTTTAATTAATTATGTTATTTTTTATTTTGTTTTATTTAATGTTTTTATTATATTTTTAATTTCTGTTTGCGGTGCGTGCTTGTGTTATAATAGCCATTCTCATAATTCTCAAACATGAATTTTCATGGTTGTTTTATTTTGTTTTAATGATGGCTTATAGCCCAACAATAATTTTGTTTATAATTTTTTAAATTTTTGTATTATTATTATACGTCATTATGAGTGTTGGGCAAAAACAAATATTTTTGAATTGTTGTTTATCTGGCACGACATCCGATAAAATCAGGGCACGCAAAATGCAAATGGACAAAAAAATCATCAAAAATAGCCTAATTATCATTAAATAATACAAAAAGTAGAAAAAAGAGTAGAAAAATACAAAAAATATATAAAAAATAAATAAAAACATTTAAAAAAGAATAAAAAAACATTAAATTTTAGTAAAATTCACCTATTTCACAAAATTGGCTCGAAATTCATAGAAAGCGCTTATATTCTAGAAAATAAATATGAGAATTAAGCTTAAAATGTAATTAGAAACTTTAACAAAAAAGAATTATGAAAATCTGACAACTAGGGAAAAATGATGAAATTTAGGGAAAAAGTGTAGGCGTTTTGTTTTATCGCATCAAAAAACATGCGTGTAAAACCCCCTTACATTATTCGATGCCAGATCGACACAATTTTCATTCCGAAGTAAGGAAAAGTTTTTTATTATTATTATTTTATCATTGTTTTTATGTTTATAAATGATATAGGAATGATACCATCATATTGAATATTTATAGGTTATCACCTGTAGTATTTAGGTCTAATAATGTATTGAAATATTCTTTTTATTCGAATAATATGATTTGAATTATATTTAGTTTTTGAATTTTCATCAATTTATTTAATATTAAACCAATATTAATGAAAAATAAAATAGAATGATTTTTCCTCGCATCAATCAAGTCCCAGGGAAGCTTCGATGGTACTTGACCTATACGAGATGCCTCGTGACCAATATTTTCCATCCCTCCAGAAAAGTAATAATGAAGTATTAATAATGATAATTTATTAATATTTTTATTATTTGGCTTAACCATTATCATTAATTTCATAATTGTTATTTTATCCACCATTATTATTAATTTTATTAACCATTATTATCCTACGATCACAAGCATGCCAGTCAAAAATTTTAAATTCTTACCAACTAGTTTAAAACTAGTACTTCGGTGTGGGAGGTACCCGTAGTGAATGGTAGTTCGCCAAGTCCGATCTCCTCTCCAAGCACCTCAACGTCAAACCCTCTGTAGAGAGCGAAGGATCATGAGGAAGATTTAAATAATATAAAACGAATGAAGAATATATTAGTAGAACGACTCAGAGAGAAGTATATTTCCGTGCAATGCATGTTATTATTATGTTAACTCAAAGAAAAGAAAAAAAATGGAGTGAATTTTATTGTCATAGAAGAAAATTATCTATCAAGAATGATAATTAACAAATAGAATAATAATAAAAATTGATATTCCCAATTAGAAAGCAAAAGAAACAAAATGAAAGTTGAGAATTTTCAAAATATGTACTGATTTCTGAAACTGTGTCGAGTAAACATAATAATTATTTTGGTTATTTTTAATTATATATTAATAAATTTTATATAACTATTACAGGTTATTTTATAATCATAATAATTATTCTTATCATGTTTAATAATATATTAATGAATTTTATGTAATTATTTTTGGCTTAACAACAGAAAATCTTCAAATAAAAACTCATAATAATTTTCATGTTGGGTACCTTTCACATACATTTTCAGGCGATCCGGAAAATAAGTAAACTCCTCGTTTGGTCTGCAACGTTATTGATAATTGATTATCATATCATAGCAATTAATTATTTTTCAAATAATCCATCTCCCAATTTTAATGTAACGATTAAAGAAAATAATCACATTTACGTATATATAAAATACTATTTTATCTTATGATTATAATGTAAAAGAAAAAAAACCCAAATTTAACATATATTTATTATAAAAAAAATAATCTACCTCAAAAAATACCCATATAATCATTTATTAATTATTTTATTTTTTGTTTCTGAGAAAACAAATCAAAATTCCAACAAAGTCTATATAAAATTCCAAAGGAAAAAACTCGCTGATCCAAGAGATACGAATCCAAAGATATTCCAGGATCTAACCAAATCAGATAGACTGAATGCTGAATAAATAAAATAGAATAAATAAAATTCCTTTTGTTGTTCGTCTCTAAATTTTCTAGCGATTTGTAACTGAATGAATTTTAACTAAATAATTAAAAATATTAATATTATTTTTAACTAAGTTTAATTATTAATGGTACATTAAATTACGAAAAATTAAAAGCTATTACCTGCTTACACCTTATACTTCTTTATCCAAAAATCCCCAGTCCAATTGAAAAGAGTTTTGGATAGGAACGCCAAGGATTTAGATAGATTGGTTTGATTAAAAGAAAAAATTTGCTGAAATAATGAGAAATTAAAAACAAAAATTTTCATAACAAAAATCAATAATAATTGACCTACATAAATCTTCCCTCTCACCGAGTAGTGGTGTTAAAATTTAAAAAATTTCTGTTGAGATCTAAAAATAGAAACTAATAAATTCCTCGACTTCGACCAATAGGAATTTTACCGTATTTTAGGATGGTAAAAAGGTCGGATTCCGAGGTTAAAAAGGTTTTTATTTCTTTTGTGGGGTTCAAATTAGTTACCAAAGACCTCACATAGATGTTACCCATCTTTCGATTTTAATATAGCCTTTAATTAAAAGTAAAACGAATAGAAGTCAAAATCAATGAATCTATTTATTATTCCCAAAACGATCCTCGATTCAAGCTAAAAATATTTTTTTAAAAATATTTTAGTGCAGCCAAATAATAATAAAACCGTGGACGTGGAAAGGTTCAGACGGGACGTAGCCCATTATCACAATGAGGCCTTGAAACAGAGCCAGCTAGCTGAGTCAATGATCCAAAGATGTCGTCGGATGGAAGAGACATGAACTCGGCCCGAGCAGGTGACCAAATTGAAACAGCAAAACGAATTGCTAAAAAACCAACACACGGAGATGACAGGTTAAAGAAAGAAAATTGCCAACTAAAGTTGAAAGAAACAATCAGGGCAGAGATCGGACATCACCCCAGCACAGTTTTAAACGTTGATCCGAGTGTCGCCTGGCCCATTTCAAGTTTTATCTCAACCAATACCCAAATGAATCGTGATCTACCATCGAAATCAAATCACAAAAAAATGTCACCCCAGTAAAGCGGAAAGGGAAAGAAGACGCCGATTGAAGACCGCTTGCCTACTGGGACAGATAAAGAAATTTGGACTTTCATCTGTGACATTTTCTAACAATCTTTCAGTTTTGTAGTGATTAATAAAATATTTTGGGATTTTGGTCGATGGTCGTTTGAAATCATTTAAAACTTTCTATAAACAACCCTTTTAAAATAAAATATATCGATCAAGGAGTCGATGTTATTTCAATTAATAACAGAGGGACCTATAAATAAAATGAGCATGAATACTTTCTATGGTAACTCTTGAACCCAAAGGTTTTCTAGGGTATTAGCGGTGATGGTAGTATGGCTCATCTTTGACTAGGAACCGCCCATTGGGATACATTTCCAACGTCATTTTGACGGGTATCCAATGGATATATATCTCTTGTGCGCGCATCTGGTGGGAATTCCTTGCAAATGACCGCGAGAATCCTATATCTTTTACCCATAAGATGCCCAGCATGAGCATAAAGGGCATTGTAGATTTTTTGTTATTCATTAAATACTCTTATTGAAATTGAAATTTTTATTTTGTAGCTAAATTATTTCATAAATTTAATTTGATTAGGAAACTGTTTTGATAGAGCACCCGAGGAATAAATTTTTAAATTTTTGTGTTCAAACATCTGTTATATAATATAACCCACAAGCACGCAAGAAAAATAAAATTAATTATTTTTACCCCGTATTAGACCGGTGGTTAGCGGGAAACTCGCGGTGAAGGCGTCGCTGCAACCGTCCTGTATTTTCCCTTTCTAAATCCTATCGCCCAACACTCGAAAGAGCGCGTTGAGGCCCTGGGAAAGGCTTAAATATAAATGATAAAAATAATAATTTGAAAACTATATAGAGGAGTTAGTTGCTACGAATGACGCAAGCAAGAGTAAGCCGAAAATAAATTCCAGGTAGATATTATGACGAATGAAACCACTACTTACACAAATTATGGTCAATGAGACACAAAAGTCATTTTGAATTTGAAAACCACGAACTATTCCCTTAAAATCGATTAAAACGACAAGACTTAGTAGAAAATCCTTAAATGAATGCGTTAATGAATCCAATTCAAAGGAAAGAAAATGTCCAATTTTCAAAAATTTCAAAAAAGTGGTGGGCTTCTGGGTGTTGATACTTGAACTATATGGTAATTACCCAGACAACCCCATATAAATATCTTTCGCTTACCACCCGGCACCCGTTGCTAGGCAAAGTTGGAATTGTGTTCAAATGGGTAGGTCATCCGCAAAAAGTGAGCGCTATTGCTAATGCTATAATTGACCGGACAATCCTTGGGTTCAACGAGCTACCGATAGAAGGTATGTGCTCGATTTAGATTCTTAGGTCCCTTACTAAAGGCATTTTCCATTTTGGTATTTATTACTGATTTCAAATTCGGAATATTCTGATTGAGTCGGGTCAGACAACACTACGAACTATTATTTGTACCATTTATTAAATAACATAACATAAGATTCGAAATTGGGATCACATTCTTCCACTTTGAGCGGGTTCGACGTTTTGCGCGCTCAGTCCTCCCTGGCCTATGCTTGTTGGATTTGTCCTTGGGTGTGAATATAGAGGTCATGTTTCGGTAAGCCAGCTGTGCTGGGGCGAACACCAGCGGATAAGTGACGGCTGCCCCCTTCTTGGCATGCTGCTAGTGCTGTTTCCAGGCCCTTTATTTGGGTTCTCAGGTTTTGTGTAAGCTGTCATTCTCCAGTCCACCCCCTTTTGCGCTGCCTCCATTTTTTGATAAATAGTCTTCACCCTTTTCGGCTCGATCCAGGTTCCCTTGACCTACTGGATCTCCCGGGTGAGTTGTAGGAGCTGTTGTTGTAGGTCCTGGTTGGCTGCCTGGGCCTTATCTAACTCCCGTTGTAGGATGGGTGATTGACGAAAATTCATTTCTGAAATAAAAATTAGATTTCATAAAATCGGTTCTACAATTGTAGGGAATTGATCATTTCCTAACTTATTACTAGGTCGTCGAAGAGTACTTATTTCTTATCCTCCGGTATGTTGACCAAATAAGGTAATATTAAAACATAAAAGTTACTATAGGTGCCAGAATACGAAGATAAACAGCTTTATTTCAAACATTTTATTTAGATTCATGCGCGTTAATAATGTTCGTAATGTTCTTATCTCCTGTTCTTGATATATCGTTCCCTCGCATACGAATGTTCATGGCTGATTTCTGTAGTCCTATCTTCTTCTCTCATCTCCCTCGGTAGGATGCGCGTGGGACTACCACGTTCATATCGGTCATTCGCTCCTGGAGCTTGGGTCATCCAGCTCATATGAAACATTGTATTGCGGGGCATACCCATCGGTACTGGGTATCCTACCTGCCGCAATATCTGCATTGACTCTCTGTAGGTACCGTTTTGGCCTGTTCTACCTGTCGATTCGTTTCGGCTTGATGTACCTCGAGGCGTGCCTGACCTCGAATCTCTCTAGCCGGGTTACGTCCTGGCTCTCTCTTGATCGTCACGTATGAAAGATCAATTTCGTCAGAGTTCTTTTGCGTGCCAGATCGGGTTTCGCGTACCGGGGAGATAGAAAATCCCGCGTCCCACATCGCCTGCCTACATCGGGCAGCCGAGTGAGCGGGGAACCGGGCGATTACTCGGGATGCGTCAATTCACGAGTCTTCTAGAAAACGAGAAATATTAGTTATAAATAACGTCTGACATTCTACGCGTTTTGATTATCTGGTCCTATAACTTATTCAGTGCGGTACGTTCACGTTATGAGTCGAAATCCTTGGTCGGGGTCCTATTCAAGGGATAGTTTCACTATTCTCGCAATTCGCTGGTAATGGCCTTTAGTTCGCATGTGGCATTGTACCACGGAGGCCTTCCTCCGAAAAATCACTAGGGTCGATATCTCAGCTAGTCTTATTACACCTGGGTTGATGAATTATTAGTGATTATTTTGTTCAATGTCCTACACAAACTATACCCTACCAGAATTTGTACGGAGAAAGATGTTTAGTTGTCTATTTTTAAATAATATAAAATATTTAGTGGTAGGAAAATTAAAAAACAGTACACATACAATAAAAGTGCATATATAATCTATTGACACGTAGCCCAGCTGCGTTGAGATACCCCCCTATAATAACTTAATCATAGAAATTTTAAAAGATAAATGGCGGAAAATCTTTAACATTTAAATTCTGAGGATTCAGCACAGAGTTTTTCGTGCGGATGAGGATTTATTTTAAAAGTTAAAACCAATTTGATGTTTTATAAATATTTCAGACATTTTTATTACTCCAAACATTTTTTAGCAATTAATGATATTGAGGTTTTATTGGTGTTATTACTAATAAATGGTCAAAAATCTTTAAAAATGCAATTAGAAAATGAGAAGAAACCAGAAGTGTTTACCAAAAGAAGTCACTATAATTACATACACCCACACATAAGTATATGAAATTGTGGAACGAAATTTATATTTGAGAACCTGAACAACAATCTAATTTCTCTATGAAGCTATAATACAAGTCGCGAAAATGGTTTTTAAAAGTGAATTAATGGCCGATATTTCAAGGGTGGCTGAAATGCATTTGAAAGTTTTCATCAAAAAACAAGATCCGGTGTGTTGATTTACACATCAACTTGTATTATCACGGTTGGGCACAGAAATTTTAATTATCATATTTATGTTAAACAAAAGTCCATTTTAGTCGCAACGGTAATGAGTAAAAATTTGGCCTAAGCATAATCATAAGTAATAGATGCCCAAATAAAAATAATTAAGAAAATTCTAATTTACTTATAATCAAAATTCTGATTATGATAAACGAAAATTTATTTTAATCATAGTGATGATGAATAATAAACTATTTTAACCGTACTAACAATTTATTAGAGGTCTAAATTAACTTCAATAGTAGATTACTTTACTTTTATTACGATCGGATGTTGCAAAGTGAATTTCTAAGCCAAAAAAAATGCATCCAACCTCATCGCGAGTCTGTTTCAACTAACTCCTGGCCTCTATCAATGACTTGCGATAATAGATCGGTTAGGCGTTCGTCAATTGTTTGGGTAACTTAGTCCGCATTTCATTCTATTTTTACTAGTTAATTCATCGTGGAGTGCTTCAATTGTAATAAAAACCAAAACAGTACGTGATTTATCGACTCAATAATTTATTTATAATATGAATAGCGGCTATTATGAGTTTCTGATTATCCTGGCTAGCGGGTCTACATTAGCGATAGTTCGTCGGATTGGTCGTGTCTGCGCTAATACTCGATAATGAAATTAACATCGTGATGACAGAAACTTGAATAAATTACCCGAATATAATGGCCTGTTACTGTTCACAGTGTTGGGTTCTTCATATCCTTGTTGTTCTCTGGAAACCGGTACGCGTTTTTTAGACATCTCAATAAATGAATAAATTTTTCGCCACACTAGCTTTTATAGTTAGTTTGTGTGTCTGGTGGCAAGAAAATTGATGGCAGGCACACACTTCCTCGACTTTAGCCAGGTGTACCTGTCTGAAGTCAATTTGGGTGACTTATTTGTCGTTTCTCGGGGATGTTTGTATGTTCTCGCTATCGGTAAGTGGCTATGATAATTACCAAATTCTATGGATTGACATTTTCAGGGAATGTCACGATGTACATGGATTTCGTCTTTCTGCAGATTGACCTCATGGTTCTTTTTGCCATAGTGATACTAATTTATTATTCAGTTTATAGGAATTCATAGCGAATATATATTTCTTGCAATTTACTGATATTGCCCTTTTCTGTTCTATTTGGTAAGACCCTATTTATTTTATTATTTCATTTTATATTTTCGGTTATTAGGGTTAATATTCTACACTTCTCTTTGGGGTGGATAATCATTTGAGTAAATTCATTCGATCCTGCCGTCAGTACTTGTATCACGAACTCAGTTAATCATGGTAGTTATCCGTTTATGAGAATCGATCGGCGTTTCTTGATTTGTGCGTTGGTTATCAGTGATTGGTCCTCCATCCCAAGTTATTTTAACAGTTTATCCCGTTATCGCCGGCGATCCATTCTAACTCATTAAATAGTTGCTTATCGTCAGTATCTTATGCAGTTATCAGGTATAATTTACTTCCAAAAATTTTGATTTTATTACTTCCTTTATAGGTTTATCGTTGGTGATCCATTATCTATTATAGTTATTTCATTATTACTTACTCTATGTGTTTATCATTTGTGGATTGTTCTAGTTCTTAGTATTTAACTAAAATAGTTATTATTCGCGATTTAATCTATTGATTTAATATTTAACTACTCTATTTATTATTCGCAATTGATTGTAATTGCTAAAGATTTAATTAATATATTTACCATTTTCGATTTATACTATTTATTTTTAGGGTTTATCCTACGACCTGGTTACTGATGACTAGTGGAGGACAATCGTCGCTATCGCCATGAGCTACTTCGTACATTTTGGTAGTCGTTCAAATTTTTATCCCGAATGCCTTTATGGGTTTAGTTGTCTCCACTATTCATCGTTACAACTGAACTAATTTTTGACCTCATGCCGCCAGTTCTCATAATAATTTTATGAATAAATGGTTTTTCTTATTCTACTAATGTAATTTACTATGATGTTATTCGTGTAATTTTTATCAAGGTAAATTGGGTACGAAACATATTAGCTCCTCTTTTTGGTTTAACATGGTTAGACTACGGTGGGTTACTTTATCTTGTAGATTAATTGTTCAAATTGATTCCTTGTGAAATTCGATGACGATCTATAATTATGGGGCGTTAAGTGTTCCACCGTAAAATTGGGAGTATCTTATCATTCGTTCAAAATTATTATGTTAAGGGATTATTTTTCTATCCCGAAAGAGCTTATTCCAATATTCCGCCACAAGATTTCCCTTTCATTATTGTGGTGATTTGTCTGGGGTTTACTGGTAATTATAAATTTGATTATGCGGGGTTTACTATAATTCTGATGTTACTTGTCTATTTTTATGATTTAAATTTTTGATTTAGTTCTTTTTGGGATGTAATATTAGGCTTTACATTATTTATTTTCTAGATTTTTTCAAGTTAGAAAGATATAGCAAAGATTTTTATTTAGTTCCCCGTCACCTTCCCCTTTTAATTGATCTTAGGTGCATTTGTGTTTATATTATAATTAGTGAGTGCCCACTGGACTACTCGGTGTTTGTATTTTAGCCGTGTGTGAAATTATATTTTAGGTCGAGTTTATTGGAAATGAGTGCCGACGAAACAGTCAAAAGACTATTTCCCCTTCACCCTTTTCCCCTATACGGAATGATATTGACGTTTCAGCTCCTGCGTTCACACACCGGAGCCTTCACGGGCACGAATTATTGGCGATTATACACGCACTTACACAATTCGATTGTATGTCTGATTTTAATTACTTGTAAGATGTTTCGGCTGTGGGCCGGAAAAATTTCGACGGGAAAAATCTATTTGTTTAGATAAATATATATTTTGCCACATAATACATCGTAGTTGTCATTAATAATCTTCGTGCATAATACATCATAACTCTCTTCCCATGCCGACGCCCAGGCAGAGCTCATTCAGGTTGCCAGGACGCGACGTAGAGAGAGTTTTCGAACATCCTCTCACTCACATTAAAGTTTCTGACTTCAAGATTTCCAAACTGGTTAAAACGAGTTACTCAGATTAAAAACTGTCTTTTCAGATTAAAACTGATTAAAACTGCTTCAGGTTAAAAAACCGATTAAAATTATGTAAAAATGAATCGGTATATATACCTATTGTACGACCCTAACCTTGCGTGTTAATTTTGATTTAGTAAAACAAAATTTGACCTTGTGATTTTCTAGTATGTTCTATTCTTAATTTTATTATTTTGTAATTTAATTTGACAATTTTTCTTTTGAATTTTTTAATTGAATTGTTTCCAATTCAAATTATTTGATTTTCTTTCCATTTTCATGGAATTTCGCATTTTTTGGTAAAGTGTCAAATTTCGGTCAAATTGTTAGGTTTTCGTGTTATTTTTATGTTTATTTCGTGTGGATCTTGTTGCACTTTGTTATTATTTTAATTTATTTTTGTGTTTTATAATTTTATATTTAATTGTTTTCTTTCTCGTGTTTTAGCAGGGTTAGTTGATGTTTTAATAGGTTCGACTTTAAATCTGCATGTTGTATTTGCGTGTGTATTACCGATTCATTTAAACAATTTACAAGGCCGTTTGTGTTCTGGCCCAACAAAAGAATGATTTCAAAGTCTAGTTTAGATCTTAAGATCTTAAAAATCACACAAAAAATATTTTCAAGTAAGCTTCAGACTTATACACTCGTTAGCTATTTAATTAGAATTACTATATTATTATTATTATCATTATTATTATTATTATTTTAATCCTATTGAGATAATTTTATTAAATTTAGTCTCATTGTCATATTGCATACATTTACATCTATTTTTATTTTATTATTATTATGTTCAAAATAATAAAATTGCTTTTTTAAATATTAATTTTATTTTTATTTTGGGAATATTATTGATATAACTATGCTTATCACTATCGAATGCGTTTCATATTTATTATTCGTAAAATTTAACTTAGTCACTATCAAATTCCTAGGATCAGAAGCCAAATATGACCCAAGTTATATTTCAAACTAAAAGTAAAATAAAAATTTTTAATATCAGATTTAACGATTTCAAAATAAAATAATCATAAAATTAAGACAAGTTTTATTAACATAAAAAGGAATTAATGAAAAAAGTAAATCATAAATTTATTTACTTAAAAATAAAATACAGCAAAAATAAATCAACAACTTTATTAATTCACAAAAATCATATAATAAAAGTTCCATGATAGATAAATTACTTCCCAGCGAAGTGGTAGGGAGATCTACAATTAAATTCACCGAAATTAACTTAAAGCAAATCAATAAAATTACTGTGTTATGTATACCAACAAATACTAATTTTATGCAGAGAAATAAGTAAGTTGAATACAATTCAGAAAAATCACCTTGAGATGTACGACAGCAAATAAGATTGATTGAGAATTAATTCCACAATGGATATTTTCGAGAAAATTGAAGTGAACCAAAACGAAAGACTCGTTATGGGTTGACGAGGAAAAACTTGATTGTTGGTTGGAATGAGATCCCACTGCGTCAATTTGTTTCCCCAGAAAATCCTAAAATAACAAGAAGATTAGATTAAAAGAGCTAAAAATATACACACTTACTTTTGTTATAGAAAATTGAAAAACTATAATAAGTTTCCATGGAAATAAGTGACAAGCAAATAGACGAATTAACTAAGTCATAGTTGAAAATAAGATTAAAATATATAATGTTTTATTAATTTATCTTTTAGATTTTTGATTTTAAAGGGATATGATGGGAACCTTTAATATAAAATAGAAATTCGAACAAGTTCTGGTATCAATTATATTATATAAACAAATTTCCCTATTGTTCTTTCATTTTATTACTATATGGATATGTTGGTGTACTGTGTGTATTTAATTTTGTTTATATCCGTGGGCATTTTCCTCAAACTATTTCACTTTGCCAAAAACCTTACTTTCCTAGGATCGATGTTATCTCACCCAGACGCCCCACAATTTTGACCTTTCCACTATATACCCATGAGCAAGCCCATGTTGGTACTGTTTATAGTAGCAGAGAGTTCATGATCATGTGTGCCCCATTTCTAGAACTACTCATGATAATCTCGCTTTCGGGTTCTGACTGCCGCTAGAAGGGCTTACGTCTACATAACTCCTCGACTCCTTCTATTACTATTCACCTTTTCACATTCCTTATTATCGATCTTATGTATGCGTCCATGATCTCATTTTCCCCATCGACTTTCAAGCTGACTGTTAAATACTGGTCCGAGTTATATTTCGAGGCATAGTAATTAAAATTTGGATACCCATTTATCATTAATAATTCATCCAATACAGGTTAAATTCAAAATCCTAATTAATAATTTGAAATTCTATATTTTTGAAATTTTCTGATGGGAAAACCTTATCTAATAAGGCTCTTTGATTCAACTTTCCTCGATTATCAAATTTTTAGCTTAATTCCTCTGAAATACTACGAAAAATTACAATAATATTAATAACCCAGAAACTTGTTTAAATTTGTGAATTCCATATCATAACTAACACGCGATAATTTGAAAATTCTTCTAAATTATTTAATTCACTGTTACATCAACTGTTTTTAAATTTATAAAATTTTTATAAAAATTGACCGGGTCTACGAATGCGTGGCACCCTGACTTGATCAAAAATACATAGCTGTCACAGAATGGTCAAATTTTAACTTGGCATTCTGTGCAGGGGTGCGCGTAATTTTATGCTGAAATAATCAGCGTGGTTTTCGGGGAATTTTTCTACGAATTTAACCAAAAGTTTGTAATCATTTCTAACCCGGTATTCACATATCGCCTGCGCCATATTTTTTGGTTTCCTTTCGTACTGTCTTTGTCTATTGGATTATTAACTATGGTGGTCAGTCTTACGTAGGTAAAAATAATTTTTATTAATAATAAATTTGTTATTAAATAATATGAAATCTTTTCTTACTTCAAGTATTTCAATATGATATAATGGTCGTTGGCGAATAATGATAAAAAAATAAAAACTAATGCTCCCGACTCTGCCCAATCCATAAAAATCATTTTTCAATTGTAATATTAAATTTTCATTCTTTAAAGAACAAAACCCAAAATACTATAAAAAAACAAATTCTTTTGTCTATCTTTTATTATTCGTACCTATCCCTAGTCGATCCCCTCTATAAATCTACTTATAACAGGAATTTTTAAAAAAACATTTATTATCCTATTTAAACATTTGCATAAATGTTATCCCTTTAACTTTGACGATATTCCCGCATTTTACCCTCTTACCACTCTGTTCACTATTCATGGATGCCGCGGTGAATTTCAACGGAGTCCTACTATGTGATCAATTCAAAGCTGAGCAGTACCAGCAGACTCCGAGGGGTGGAAAATGATAAATCGACACGTCAATGTCCCGCAAACTTAACTGCAGGAATTGAATATCGATTTAGCACTTATCCACAACTAGCATCAATAAATATAAAATAGATTTTATGGGGACCTGTCACGAATACTAAAAAGTATCGCGGCGATCCATGATAAGAAATTAAGTTCAAAAATTAGTAAACCTAAAAATATATTTATCATAAACCATAAATACAAATAAACCACTTACAATCCGCAAATTCAAATTCAAAGTTTTACGTTTTGGAAATTTTAAAGTTTAATATTTAGGTTAGTTCATTATGAAAATGGCTGCTGTATATATAGTGTTTTCATGCATGGGTGCGGCCAATCAGCAAATTTTAAACCTTTTTTGACCATTATAATATTTTTTTCTTTTTCTATTTCTTTTTCTTAATTTTTTAATATTAATTTCATTAAATTTACATTTTTTATTTTCGCTGAATGTTACTTTTATTCTAGTCGCCACTTCCGCATGTGTATTTTCTAAACCTTATTTTGCAAGGTTATAGACGGTTTTATGTTCTACTTTATTTTTCTGTATGCATTTGTATGTGAAATTTATTAATTATTTGTTTTTAATTATGTTATTTTTTTAATTTGTTTTAATTGGTGTTTTTATTTTATTTTGCGGTGTATGCTCATGTTACACCAGCCATATTGATAATTCCTAAATGATATATTCATAAATAATATATTCCTAAATGATAAATATTCACTTAATTTTGTTTAAATTATAACTTATAGCCCAACAGATAATAAGCAATGATCATCAAATGATCATAATAGTATTATAATACGATCATTATGATTAAGATTGAGTTCTAAATTGATATATTTAGAATAATTTATATAATCATTACTATTATTATTGTTATTATTTCTATAATAATTATTATTGTTATTAATTTTATAATAATTATTATTATTGTTATTAATATTATAATGATTATTATCATTATTGTTATAATTGCCCTTACCCTTTCTACAGTTACCCTCATTGATATTGCCAATCATTAATAGCATTACTACATTAATTTTTATTATTATTACGTGGTTATTATCGTTCTTGTTATTATTATTACTATTATTATTATTTTATCATCAGGATGATTGGCTTAATTAAAACTAGGATGTGGCCCAGGGTGTCCCCAACAGTGTTCCTACTACATTGGCCAAATCTCATGTATACGAGCACTGTTGTAGAGACTTTTACCAAAATTATAATGCGAAATAAAATGCAGACTTCCTCATCCCTCCCCTCATTCAGGTGGTATGATAAAATCCCGAAAAAGAACGTTTTAACAGAAATTAAAGAATAAATTTATGAAATACATTTTGCTTTAATTAAATTTTAACCAATTATTAATAGATGTACACGTTACCTGTTCATTTATCTATTTCGGTGGAACAATACAGTCAAATTATTGAGTGATTCCGGAAAGATATCGCCAAATACCATCATGAAGTGATGGTTCAAAATCAAACGGCTGAAGCTCTGGTACGCCGATGCCGGCGCATCGAACAAACTTGGCTAAGTCCAGAGGTATAAGCTAAATTAAGGGTCGAAATCGAATCTCTAAATTCAAAACTGGCCAAAAGGAGGAAGTTCTAATGCAAGCCAAACAGAAGATCCGAATAAAGGACAGTGAGATAGTAGGTAGTTAGGAGCACTCTTCTACCACACACGATTGCATAACAATATAGGGGGGGGGGGTTCTCGTGATTATTTTCTGTGTGTATTGATTACTTAATGATGTAATTGTTTTGTGTGCAATTAATTTTTTTTCTGTGTGCAATTAAATTTTTTTTGTGTGTATTTTTTCGAAAATTTTTAAGTTGTGTATTTTTTCTCGAAAATTTTTAAAATGATAATATGTATTTTTTTTCGAAAATTTTAAATGTATTTTTAAGATTAAATTTTAAGTGTATTTTAAAATTTATTTTTTAAGCATTACATATTTTTAATTAAAATTTTTTATATGAAAATTTTAGTTTGATTTTTGAAATTATTTTTTTAATAAAATTTTCAACAAAATAATTATTAAATTTTTATGATAAAATATATAATGTTTTAAATGTTTTAAAATTATATTTAAATAAAAAAAGATATTGTTAACATAAAATAATAATAATAATAATAATAATAATAATAATAATAATAATAATAATAATAATAATAATAATAATAATAATAATAATAATAATAATAATAATAATAATAATAATATTAATTCAACCAATTAAAATCTTTATAAAAAACAATAAACACATAAAATAAACTCGTAAAAGATCAAAATTTATTTACATAATCACAAATCTGCTTATAATAAGCTCTTCTTAGCTCAGCCAACAAAATATGTACAACTTCTTTCTTCTTGTAGTCTCTGCAGCATCTGCATCTAAATGGACAAGTCAACATTGAGGGATCTGCACAAACAATGCAGTCATCTAAACATTTCAAACCAGATCATTGAACTGATTCGTAGTGCATCCGTACAATTTCTTCAATGTTGATTCCTGTCATTTAATAGATCCGTGTAGCAAAGTATTCAGAAGCACAATAGGAAAGTTTGTTTTTCATATTCGGAAACAGTTCTTCCATCTTCATCAGAATTGTTTCAAATACGTATGCTTCTTGCTCGTCGATCATTTTTAATTTTTACAATCGTCAGAATTGAATCTATTTAAACACAATCAGTGCTTAATAAATAATCAAGTATTTCTTCGTCGGTATTAAGATTATTAATTTTTGATTTTATAAAATTAAATATTTCTTGTACTAGGCTGTTGTATTCCAATGTTTTTATCCCCATGACAACAACTTTTCCGCTTGCAAATACATTCACACAAAGTGGATTATACTTGACAAGTCTTAATGCAGGAAACAGTTCCAGTTCGTAAATGTTTTCTGTTGTTGTAGACAAATCACACAAGTTGATTCGACAACACATGTCAATATTCAAAGATAATGATTGAATTTGTAAATCTTGAATCTGATATTTGAGATCTCCTTCCTGTAATGGTCTTTTACAACCCATAACCCTGCATTTTCCGCTCTTGAAGAATAAGATTGGATATTTTCCACTTCTATCCACTACATGTTGAGGTTTTCCGGTCGGGAACTTCATTCCAGTTACTTCACATCTTCCTCTATAATTAATATTACTAATCATTTTCCGATATCAAAATAAATGAATCAGTATATCAAATTATAAACAAATTAAATTAAATTAAATTAAATTAAATGGAATTAAGAAATGATGCAGTATATCAAATTGTAGGGCCTAGTTGGAGCGGAAAAACTTTATTTGTATGTAATTTATTGCAGTCAAACATGTTCAAATCAAAATTCAATAAAATATATTGGCATAGGGGTGCAGACGAAGAACACGGATTGACACAAAATCAGTTTTGTAAATTGAAAATGACAATAGTTAAGGGATTTGATAAAAACTGGTCGTCTAGGTTACGTCGAGGCGATGTAATAATTATAGATGATTTGTATCAAGAAGCAAATAAGGAAAAAGATTTCAATAACTTGTTCACAAAAATCAGTAGACATTGTGGAGTTACTGTTATTTTCATAACTCAAAATTTATTTCATCAAGGAGGAAGTCATCGAACTCCTAATTTAAATGTTCAATACCTAGTTATTTTCAAAAATCCTCGCGATCAAACGATTATCAATTGCTTAGCCAGGCAAGCTTATCCAAACAATAGAAAAGTTTTAATTGAATCATTCCAAGATGCTACAAGCGTTCCCCATGGATATTTATTCTTTGACTTTACACAACAATGTAGTGACGATTTACGTATCCGAACAGATATTTTTAATGAAAAAGGGGTTACGATTTATAAACAAAATTGAAAACAAATAAATGATTATCAATCATGTCATTTAAAAAAGTACTTGTCAAAAACGAAATTCAACCCAAAAACGTTATTCGTAAAACCAAATCAAAAGTAAAGAAGAATCTAAAAAAGAAGAATATTTTAAAAAAGAAGTGGATCAAATTATAAACAATAATAATTTTTTGTAATTAGTAAACATGAAATTTGAACGTAGTCTACCATATTTCAATGCATTGGTAAAGGCTCAAAATAATAAAAGAATAGCAATTTTACAAGCTTTCCCTTCATTTGTTATTGACGATTTGCTTGAAGTTATTGTAAATATAGTTCGAGGTAATGTCAATATTAGTAAAGCTAAAAGAGTGGTATTACAAAGACATAAGAGATCCCTTTTGTCATTGGTAAACACTAAAAATAGACGTTTAATGAAAAGAATAATGTATAAACAAAAGGGTGGGTTCTTGGGTACATTAATTCCTATAGTTTTATCTGCAATTAGTGCAATTTCATCCCTAAGATCTTAATGGGTTTACAATACTCTAAACCAGATAAAGTTGTCCATATTTTAACATCTTGTTGTAATAATGAAGGATCAATTAACCAAAAATCCACTCAAAACAATATGGACAAACCCAAAAGATCCAGATGGTTTTGGTGGTGTAGAAAAATTAACAAAAGAGTAATTAATTCTAAAAAAGAGACTCAAAAGTGGTTATCGGACCAACTAGCATATAGTTTAAATAAACCAATGTTGAAAAGATTCCCAACCAGACAATATAAAATAAGAGGAATCAATGATTTGTGGCAAATGGATTTGATAGAAATGATACCTTATTCGAGAATCAACAAGGGGTACAAATATATTTTAACATGTATTGATGTTTTCAGTAGATATGCCCGTGCTATTCCTACAAAAACTAAATCTGCTAATGAAATGGCCATTGCAATTAAAAAATTATTTAAAGACGGACAACCTCACAATCTACAAACTGATTTGGGTAATAAATTTAATTAATTATTTATTTTAATGTATTTTAGGTAAAGAATTTTATAATAGTAAAGTAAAAGAAGTTATCAAAGCCAATCATTACTCTATATTCTCGCAATTCAAAGCTTGCTATGTGGAAAAGTTTAATCGAATTTTGAGAGAAAGATTGGAAAAATACTTTGTGCATCAAGGTAATAAAACTTGGATACATGTTTTACCGAAAATTATTTTTAGTTACAATCATTCACCACATAAAGGATTAAATGGTCTCAGACCTGTAGACATTACAGACACCAGCAGAAACCAAACATTAAAGAAAGAAAAAATCGATAAGCCAAAATACAAGGTTGGTGATCATGTAAGAATTAGTAAAATCAGTACTTCTCCGTTCATCAAGAATTTTGACAACAATTGGAGCGATGAAGTATATCAAATAAAGAAAATAGATACAAAACAGAATCCTGTAATGTATTTAATAGCAGATCATGAAAATAAAGAAATTAGTGGAAAATTCTACAAACAAGAACTCCAAGTCATTCCAATCCTAACAATATTTAGAATTCAAAAGATTTTAAAAACCAAAAATGTTGGTAAATATAAACAATACTACGTTAAGTGGCATGGATACGAAACTCCAACTTGGATATCCTCATCTCAATTGATTAAATAAATATTATGAAAGAAAACCAGTTTTATATGATTTTACCTAGTAATAGTTGTCCACTTATTTATCCTAATAACGAAGCTAGTAATTTTAATGTACAAGTAAATTCTGTCTACTTAGATGGTGAATGGGAAGTTGCATTGATTGATTTCACTTTTGTGTATAATCCTTTTCCGTATTATAGTAATTCTTGTATACGTTATGAATCGGTAAAGAGTGGTAGTGAAATAAAGTATTTGAAAATAAATAATCAAAATCATACTTATGAATTAATAAATCCAAAACATACTCCAGATGTTGACATATTTATTGAAAAATATGAGAATTTGGTTATTGTCTGTCCTCATGTTCCATTTAAAGTAACATTCCCCGATATTCAACATGCGTTTAGTTTTGGACTAAAATCTACATCAATTATTTGTGAAGAAGATCATTGTCGAATAAAATTACCAAAATTTACTGATGATGGTGTTATGGAACAATTTGGGATTATTATAAGTTACGAAGAAAAATCAAAATTTGAAAAATATTTTGAAGATAATTTATTCATAAACACTTTATCAGAATTACAAGGTCATTTGTTGTCATTTAATTCTTCTCCTTTTAAAGAATTGATAATTCAAGATAATGAATTGGTCAAAATAACACTTGCAGATGACATTACAAATATATCTTTTGACACAAATTTAGCTAAATCCTTGGGATTAAAATATTCAAACTTTACAGGCACTATACTAGGCACAAAAATTCCAAAATTATTACATCATCATCAACAAATGTTCATTTATTCAAATATTATCGAACCAATAAATGTTGGTGATGTTAGAGTTCCACTATTAAAATCAATTTGGATTAAAAAATATGATCAAGGAGAAATTGTACAATTAGAAATGAAGAATCCGATGTACCTTCCAGTATCGTATTCAACTATAAACATCATTGAAATAAATATTCGAAATGATAGTGGGAAATTAATAAAATTTAGCAAAGATACCAAAACACATTTATCGTTACATTTTAGAAAAGTAAATGAATAAAAGAGATTTTTACGTGAATTTACCCAGTAATAGTTGTCCACTTACATTTCCAAATAATGAAGCTGGAAAGTTTAATGTAGAATTTCCAAATCAGATTTACTTGGATGGGGAATGGGAAGTTGCTTTAACTGAATTCACTTTTGTGTACAATAATTTTCCATTTTATAACAACTCTTGTATCAAATATACCATGAGTACATTACATAATAGTTATGAATATTTTTATTATATTGAAGGAAACTATACAATTAATCACAACTCTACATTTTATCTGATATATATTGACAATAAAATTTTGAACATTAATTGTAAATATTTTCCATTCAAAGTAACATTTGATAGTATTGAAGAAGCTAATTGCTTGGGATTTAATAAAAAAGAAGTAGATTTTAATGATGAATTGAATCAGATATGTATACCAAATAAGAAATCAAAATTAGATACTATACGATTAACTTTAACTTATTATTATGATGTAGAGTATACTGAGACATTTAAAGAAAATTTATTCATTACTGAACTTTCACAAGTCACTGATCAGTTAATGACATCTTATCCCCATCCTTTCAAGTCTTGTGAAATTAAACAAGATCAACTTGTTAAAATTGAATTGGAAGAAGATGTTAAAAGTGTTAAATTTAGTAAACTGTTGGCTCTTAGTTTGGGATTAATTGAGGAATCTTATAATGAAAAGATAATTGTTGGATCTAGTTTACCAACTATAATGCAAAGAAATATACAAATGATGATTTATACAAATATTATTGAACCAATTCTTGTGGGTGAATTAAGTGTTCCCCTTCTTAAATGCGTTTGGATAGAAAAACATAAAAAAGACGACCTTGTTCAATTTATTGAGAAAAATCCAATGTATTTACCAGTATCATCCTCGTATATAAACAATATAGAAATCAATATTCGTGATGACAGTGGAAAATACATATTTGGTAAACAAGACAAAACTTACTTGACATTACATTTCCGTAAAATAAATGAGTAATCCAGACATTGTAAACTTTTATAGCACTCATCAAAATGGTGGGGATTTACCTTATTTTGTAGGTAAACAGTATGGATCTGGTTGGTTAAAATCAATTGGACGATTTGCACTACCTATTCTTAAACGTATTGGAAATTTTGGTATGAAAACTGCTTATGACGTAATAAATAATAATGCACAACTCTTACCTGCTCTAAAATCAAATGCAATATCAGAAATTAAAGATTATATGCCCTCTGTAATGGAACACTTACCTTCTGTTATTAACAAAGTTTCTGATGTATTTAATAAAGAACAAAAATGTGGAACAATTAAACGTCGAAAAATTATCAAGAAACATATAAAAAAAAGAATGAAAGGATACGGAACTATATTCCAGTAATGATTAGTGCAAAATCAGAATTATGCATCTTTGATAGACCATCTCCTCAAGCGGTAATTGAAAATGGTTCTTTTGAAGATATTTATCCAGTGAATTCAATTACAGATCCAGGAAACACCTCCATTCAATTTTATATTAATAGCTCTCAAACCGAATACTTGGATTTGAACGATACATTACTCTACATCCAAATGAAAGTTGTAAATAGCAATGGGGAAAATTTATCTAATGAATCAGATGTTACTGCAAACAATTTCTTTTTCCAAACTCTTTTTAAAGATGTTGAAGTAATTTTTAATTCTACTAAAATTGAAGGAAATAATGATGTATTCGCACACAAGGCAATGATTGAAACTATTATTAATTACAATCACGATACAAAACATACTTCTTTAGGTGGAATGGGTTACGATGAAAATGACATAAAAAGAAAAAATTGGATTTCAAAATCAAAACCAATCAGTGTTTGTTCCCCACTTCAATTAGATTTCTTTGATCAACCAAAATATTTATTACCTGGTGTTAGTGTTAAAATTAAATTAACAAGATCCAATACTGAAAGAAGTTTAACATGTACAAAAATAATTCCACAAATAATATTATTAGATGCAAAGTTGATGGTTAGAAGAGTTCGTGTTGAACCATCAGTTTTAGCTGGTCATCAAATTGGGCTTGCTAATAGAAATGCAATTTATCCAATGAAAAGTAACGAAGTTGTTCAATTTTCATTGCCAATGGAATCATCTTCATTTTATAAGGAGCAAATATTTGGTGATAGGCGACTACCAAATTTTATTCTTGTTGCTTTCCAAGGGAATAAAAGATATGGAGGATCGTATTTGGAAACATTTTCAATATTTGAACACTTTAATGTCAAGTCTTTAACATTAAGTAAAGGAAATGATTATCGTGAAAAATATAGTCAAGATTTTGCCAATGATAATTATAGTTCTAGTTATATGCAAAGTATTGTTAGGAATATGGGTTATCTTAATAAAAATATGAATTGTGGTATTACCTTGTCAGACTTTAAAAATAAATATCCCTTTTTTACATTTGTATTGGCACCTGATTTTGATCTTAATCAAAGTCAGTTACCTCAAAGTGGAAATTTACGATTGGATATAAAATTTGAAAATCCATTAACCGAATCTGTATCTGTACTTGTATACGGAGTATTTGAAAAATAAATTCAAATCACATCAAGCC
Source organism: Schmidtea mediterranea (assembly GCA_022537955.1). NCBI lineage: Eukaryota > Metazoa > Platyhelminthes > Tricladida > Dugesiidae > Schmidtea > Schmidtea mediterranea. The sequence goes on along the minus strand of CM039679.1, from coordinate 197,107,039 downwards.
GCACAGTACTTGTTTGACAAACATTGTTGAACATACTATAAACCAATGTGTTATTAGTTATGGTTAAAAATGAAGTAAGTATTTTAATTAATTTGTTAATTTAATTAATTTTAGTTCTATTCAGATACATAGTATTGCTAAAAAACTAATTGGGAAAAATTTTATTGGTGTTGTTCCATTGGACAAAATTCCCTATATCAATATCAACAAAGCTTTGATTGTAAATACTCAATCAGCTAATCTCAGTGGAGAACATTGGCTTGCTATTTACGTGAAACCGGATAAAATACATGTATTTGATCCAATGGGATTCTATTATCCCCCTTTATTGATATCAAAACTAGAATCAATGTTGATGCCAATTGAATATAATCGAATTCGTTATCAGAATCCATTTACCAAAACTTGTGGCCAACATTGTTTAGCTTGGTTAAAATCAATGTTCTCTAAATAAATTTTTGTATCATAGTGTTTATTACCTGATATGATTTTGTGTAGAATGGTAATGTGTGTTGATTAATACAAGTGCAGATGTGTTGATTTTGATTGGTCAAAAATAAATACACACATTTGAATAAATAGAAAAACATTTTTAAAATTTATCATAATTTACAAACTCGATTAATTTGTAAGTATAATTTTTCTTTTTAATTTTTTATTAACATTATACAATTTTAGAAAATGAACAACTTTAATAGTTATAGTAACGAATATGTATCATGTAATTTAAATTTTATATTTTATTACAAATTTACCTTATATATTTTAGATAATTTATTAATTCCACAAAATAATGGATATTATCAACAAAATTATCCTCAAATTGCAAATGGAGGAAATAATTATCAAAATTTAAGTAAGATTTTATTTTTTTTTTATAATTTTATTAAATTTTATGTTCAGGTTACACAAATTACCCACAATTCATCCAAAATGATCCAAGTTATCAAAATTTAAGTAAGATTAGAATTTATTTTAATTTTATTAAATTTTATTATTAGGTTACATAAATTACCCACAATTCATCCCAAATGATCCAAGTTATCAAAATTTAAGTAAGATTAGAATTTATTTTAATTTTATTAAATTTTGTGTTTAGGTTACACAAATTACCCATAATTCATCCAAAATGATCCAAGTTATCAAAATTTAAGTAAGATTAGAATTTATTTTAAATTCATTTTAATTTATTATTAGGTTATCAACCAATACTAACAAATATCGAACCAAGTAATAATTTATTAAATTATCAATTGATTTAATATTTCTTTAGATAGAAGTTTGCCATTCTCTGTTTCGGAAGGGAATAATGTAATTAATGATGGAAAATGTAAGTTTTTTATTGGATTTTATTATATGTTTTTTTTCATGTTATATATTTTAGCGATAATGAAGGACTGATGCCCCTTTATTATTATTAATCAAAAATAAGGGCAGACCCCTTGATTTTTTTATTTAAAAACGTATTTTAGCAATAATGAAGGACTGATGCCCCTTTATTATTATTGAGTGAAAATAAGGGCAGACCCCTTGATTTTTTTTATTTAAAAACTGACCACTATATTATTTAAGAGAAAAAGTTTTTGAATATAATTTGTCAACAATTATCCCCGCTCAAAATTTTTTATCAAAATAATAGATACTCGAGGTAAAATTTTTTTTAAATGACGTGTTTACTATTAGTTACAAATTATAAAATCGACAAAACTCAAAAGATAAAAATTTATTCAACAACATTTAGAATTTTCCAAATAGGTTTGATAATAGAATTGTTAATCTTGACTCCTTTAATAATTATCCGAATTTATATTTTTTATTATCTTGTACTTGATCCTTCAACTGACTTTCACAATTAATAAATGAAAATTTTTCATTAAAAACCATTTCGTTATTCAACAAATGGAGTATATCTGAAATATATTTTCGATCTTCCTCTTCAATATTTCCAATCATAATATTGTAATCATAAGCTTTTAAATCAACTGATTCCTAAAAAATAATTAATCAAATTAAATTAAAATAAACATTACTTTGAACGTATATGTAATAGGAAAATTTAAATAGTTCATACTGTATTGAAGGTATTGAACAGGAGGCTTAAATGTCATCCCAATAACAGCTGTACTGTTTTCTTCTAGGCGTATTTCATATACTTTTGACATTGTTGCTTTTTCATCAAAAATATTTTTATTTATAGCAAATAAATGATTTTTATTGGTTGCATACATGCACATTTATTTTAATAATTTAATTAATTTTTATTTTATTACTAGGTAAATTATATCCAAATTATTGCCAATTAACTGTGCATAATAAAATAAAATGTCACAAAAAAAATGGAAGAGTATTATGGTAAAAAATACCATAATACAATTTATTTTATATGCCCCGTATGCATAACTTCCCAACCCATTCCCTATTTAGACTTTTATGACCACCATAAAAATCATTTGCGACAGTTTAATGTTAAAAAATTAAATTATTTAAAAAACCAGGAGCAATTAAATTAAGCAGCATCCAAATTACCCCTATAAGTGAACCCATTAGAGAACATACAACTGATTTTATAAATAGTATTTTTGAATCTGTAAATGGTGATATTGGAATGGTGAATGAAACAATGGAATCAGTCGAAATTGTTGAAGCGGACGAAGCGGACAAAGATAATGAAGCGGACAAAGATAATGAATCGGACGAAGATAACGGATCGATGGATTCATGGGTTAGAGCAGTTGAAGAGATTGAAGATATCGGATCGATGGATTCATGGGATGGAGAGATGGAAGAGGTACAAATGGGGCAAAATAACAATATACAAATAGGAGGAAATTTGTCTATAATCCAAAGTGACTTACGAGGTACACATAAAATAATTAGTATAGATACAACCAACTTGAACATTAAAGAAATTGTTTTTCCTTTAGAGATGTAAAAATTCAATTTGGAATAGAAATTGAATTTGAGAAAGATGGAGAAATAAAATTAAATAATATAAGCAACAGTGCAAGACCACTTACCCAATCATTCTTTGACGACGGTATACAAAAGATAAATGAAAAGATATCTTCAATAACAGAGTTAGGGAGTAGTTGAGTTATTAGAAAAATAACTGAAATTTACTTTATAGTAACAAAAATAAGTAACATCAGTAGGTTAAGTGGTAGAAGTTATATAAAAACACCAAAAAAATTGGCTAACAAAAACTGTATAACAAATGTAAAAAATAGTGATAATTTATGTTTTATCTATAGCATATTATCAATACTTAAAAAAGATGAGATTATTAGTAGTCATAGGAATGATATTTATAGTTACACTAAGTATCTAAATGAATTAAATTATGACCCAAATGATATGCCCATGAAATTAAATGGTATTCGAAAATTTGAGTCCAATAACGAAGGACTAATAATTAATATATTTAGTTATGATGAAACAGCTAAACCCGAACATGATGACTTTGTTTTAAAACATCCATTTTTAAACATAATTCATAGGTCCAAAGTTTCAGAAGGAACAATTATTAATTTATTGTTATTAAATAAATGAGAACAATATCATTATGTTGGGATTACATCACTCAATAGGTTATTGAATTGTCAAGATAAAAATATAGAAAGAATTCGATCATTATGGTGTCACAGATGTTTGAACGGATTTAGAGATAAGAAATTATTGGATAAACATGAGGCATTATGTATCAGAAATCAGTTAGGGACAACTTTATATACTTTCCCGGAAAATAAGTTTATTAAATTCACTGATTGGTCCAAAACTGTAACCCCACCATATGTTATATATGCAGATTTCGAATCTGTTTTGCCAAAGGACGATGTACACCATCAAATACATTTACCCATTTCGGCAGGACTTTTGTTAATAAATAATTTTGATGGGAGTACAACATACAAAGAATTTATAGGTGAAGATTGTGTGGAACAATTTTTAAAAACAGTTGAAAAATATACTGTATTACCATATTATTATAAAATGGGAAATCAAACAATAAAAGATTTAACAAACTTACAACAGTTTCAATTTGATACATGTATAAAATGCTATCTTTGTTTGAAAGATATTGTGGATCCAGTGAGAGACCATGATCATTTTACTGGGGAATACTTGGGTGCTGCTTGCAATGACTGTAATATTAATAGAAAAATAAATAAAGTTTTACCAATTATTTTTCCATAACTTAAAGGGATATGATATGCATCATATATTAAAATATGGATTGAGTAAATTTAAAAATTGGGCTTTAGGATGTATTCCATTAACATCTGAAAAATTTATTTCTTTAATTGCTCACTTGGGAAAAATTAGTGTGAGATTTATTGATTCGTATCAATTTGTAAATGATTCTTTAGCAAAAGCGGTTAAAACTCTGACAACTTTACCTTTGACTCGATCAGCTTTTACAGGGACTATAGTTGATGAAAAGGGGATCTTTCCATATAATTTTACAACTAGTTTAGATGTTCTTCATGATACTTATGAATTACCCCCGATTTGGAAAGGTGTCACTGAGGCTGAATATGAAAAAGCTCTGCTTATTTGGGATGAAATTAATTGTAGGACTTTACTTGAGTATATGAAAGTTTACCTGAAACTAGATTGTTTTCTTTTGGCAGACTTTTTTCAACAATTTCGAGCAAAATTGATAGCACATAATAGATTAGAACCTTTAAATTATTTTGGAATTCCTGGAATGTCGTGGTCTTCTGCTTTAATGTCATTGGATGAACCTATAGAATTAATTACAGAAAATGAAATGTTTAGCTTTTATGAGGGAGGTATTAGAGGTGGTCTTACTTTTGTTAATAAACACTATGTCAAAACCGACGAAAACACCGATTTACTATATATTGATATTAATAATTTATATGGTTGGGCTTTAAGTCAACCATTACCTTGTGGTGAATTTAATTGGATATTTGATGGATTTGATACAATATTATCTGATTGTTTGACTTTGGATCTTGAATCTTTGTCATATGGGTATACTGTTGAAGTTGATCTTGAGATTCCTTCGGAACTTCATGTTAAGTTAGATGATTTTCCAATTGCAGCTGAGAAAATGAAACCTGAGGGTTCAAAGGTTGAAAAATTGTTGCTGACTCATTATCCTAAATATAACTATGTAATTCATTGGCGATTATTAAAATTATACATATCTCTCGGTGTTAAAGTGGCACATGTTAATCGAGGAGTAAGATACAAACAGTCTAATATTTTTAAAAAGTATATCGATATAAACACTGAACTTCGAGCTAAAAGTACAAATATATTAGATAAAAATTATTATAAGTTGTTAAATAACAGTTTATATGGAAAAACTGTTGAAAATCTGAAAAAGAGAATGAATTTGCGTCTTTGCACAACTGATAAGAAACTTGTGACTTATACTTCGAAACCAACCTTTAAAAAATCAATAAAAATTGAACTTTTGATCTTATAGCTGCGATCTTAAATCCAGATTCGATATGTTTAGATCGACCAAGTTATATAGGACAATCAGTTCTTGACTTGTCGAAACTTAGAATGTATGAGCTTCAGTATAAGGACTTGGAAAAATATCGACAACAATTTAATTGTGAGATCAATATAGTTGCTGGAGATACAGACTCTTTCTTCTTGGAGATTAAAAATTGTAAACTAGATGTTCTTTTGTCTGAAATGGTTAATGATAATCTTTTGGATACATCTAATTACCCTTCTACTCATCCACTTTATTCTAAAAAACTTGATTCGGTCATTGGAAAATTTAAGGACGAAAGTAAGGGAGAAGGTTATGACGAATGGGTTTTCCTTCGACCAAAATGTTACAGTTTGCTAGGTAAAACTTCTTGTCTAAAAGCTAAGGGTATATCGCTAAAGGATACCGATCTAACACATAAAACTTATAAAGAGTGTTATGAGAAAAACTCAGTCTTTTCGGTACCACAATTTAGAATAGGAACAAAAAATCATCAACTTTATAGTTTTAAAAATAGTAAAGTTGCACTAACAAATAGAGATGATAAAAGGGTTTGGGTGGGTAAAAATAAAAGTTTAGCATACGGGCATATAAATATATCTCGAGAAATTGACGTTGATGAAGAAATTGTCGCTGATGATGAAATTATTGGAGAAATAGAATCAGGTGACGAAATTACAACAGATGAAATTCAACAACCAAACTATGAGGAAGAACTAATAGATATAGACGATGTGCAGTTCACTGACGATGATGAAGAAGATGAAAATTTTTATTAAATAAACATTATAGTATAAATTTGTTTGTTTTTATTTTTTATTAATTTTTATTAATTTTTATTACATACTTTGTGGGTTTATTTTATGTGTTTATAGTTTTTTATAAAGATTTCGATCTTTTACGAGTTTATTTTATGTGTTTATAGTTTTTATAGTTTTTTATAAATATTTTAGTTGGTGGAATTAATATTATTATTATTATTATTATTATTATTATTATTATTATTATTATTATTATAATTATTATTATTATTATTAATATTATTATTATTATTAATAATGTATAATAAAAACAAAACAACTACAGAAAACTTTTATTATAAGGAAATAATTTTATTATTATTAATAATATGATTATTAATATTATTAATTAGTATGATTACTTATTTTTATTATTATTATTTTTTAATATTATTATTATTATTTTTATTATTATTATTGTCAAGGTCATTGGATGAGTCATCATATTTATTCAAGGTCATTTTAAAGTAGGTCAAGGTAATTTAAACTTTCACAGGGTAATAGTATTTTTAAACATTTTTTTAATATAAATTTACTACTTATTTTTATAATTATTGTTTTTAATATTATTATTTTATTATTATTATTTTTTTACTATTCTTGTTACAAGTTAATATAATTTACTACTTATTTTTATAAGTAATGTTTTAATAGTTTTTAATTTTTATTTTATCAATATTATAATTTTCTCAAGGTCATAGTATTTTTAAACATTTTTTAATATAAATTTACTACTTATTTTTATAAGTTTTGTTTTAAATATTATTATTTTATTATTATTATTATTTTTACTATTATTATTACAAGTTAATATAATTTACTACTTATTTTTATAAGTTTTGTTTTAAATATTATTATTTTATTATTATTATTATTTTTACTATTATTATTACAAGTTAATATAATTTACTACTTATTTTTATAAGTAATGTTTTAATATTTTTTAATTTTAATTTTATTATTATTATTTTCAAGGTCATTTAAAAGTAGGTCAAGGTAATAGTATTTTTAATCATTTTAATTTCAATATACTACTTATTTTTTATATGTAGTGTTTTAATGTTTTTTAATTTTTATTCTTTTATTATTATTATTATTATCACTAAAATTATGATTACAAGTTTTTATTTATATAATTTTCATTATTATTTTATATAAATTTTCAACAAAGTATATTAAATTAATATTGAATAGAAAAAGTTTGTTCAATTGTGGTTCATAGTATACAGGGATAGAACAATTGTAAATGTTTGTAAAAAGTTAAAGAAAAATTCTATATTTTTAAGAAAATATGTGCAAATAAATATCAAAACTAATTATGGCTCAAATGTGTGTGTTAAACCATCGATATGTTACAGTGTTTATGGAAAAGCTTTAATGAAAAATATGTGTTATTTTTCAAGAATTTATGAAATATTTATTTTATGGCTAATAATGTTTATGTGTTAAATCATAAAAATAGTTCAATATTTATGTAAAGTTTGAGATTGTTAAGAAATGTATATAACTTATGATACACACGTGTTTTTGATTGAAATATGTGTGTTTGTTTTACCGATATAAGGAAAACTATGGACAATTTTTAAGAAAATACACGTAATTTATGATTATCATGGGATTAGAATTTGATTAAAGTTTTGAGAAAGTTGTTAAATTTGCAATCATGTCCCTTTAAAATAACAAATTTCAACTGGCACAACTTCTTAAAAATATCAACAAACCTGTTCTTATTCGATAATTTCCCCTTAAAAAATCATAAATTCTCTTCTTAACCAATCATTTCCCCCTAAAATAAAATAAAATTTACTCTCAACCAATCATTTCTTTTAAAATGAAATTAATCTCAGCTATATTCATTATTTTCATAAAAAATCACCGACTTATATCGATATTCAACCGAATAAATGTCTTGAAATCCCATTTAAATAAAATTCATCTCATGACCAATCCTTTTCTCCTTAAAAGATCATAAATTCTCTTCTTAACCAATAATTTCTCTTTAAATGACAATATTTCCACTCTCTCAAAAGATTTACACACATTAATATCTATCTGAACAAATCCCCCTAAAAATATAATAAATTTCTCCTCTATATTTTCCATTTGGAAAATATTTACCCTTTGAACACAGATATTCAACCAACTCAACCCCCTTAAAAATGGCAACATACTTGTTCTTAATCGGTTATTTCCCCTTAAAATATCATAAAATTTCTTCATAATCAATCATTTCCCTTGAAATGACAATTTCCTTCACTGAGTCAACAATATACATATTTTTTGTAAAAACCTACAAGGTAAAATTTCTGTAAAAATCTATATTTAACCGACTCTACTCCTTAAAAATCCATCATTCGGATCATATTTACTATATGTATTCAACCAATCAAATTCACGTAAAATTATCATAAAAATCTGAATTTTACCAATAAAAATAAATTTTCTTTAAAGTATTACAAAATTGTTATCGATACCCAACATTTTCCGTTGAAAATCACCACAATTTGATTCTGGCAACAAATTCTATCAAATCAAAAATTCATCAAAAATGACTAAAATCGAATAAAGTCTATGTTTCCCACATAAATTAAATTATTGTAAAATATATATCATGTTGCTCAAATAATTAAAATTAATCAGTAAATCAAGTATAAATTCAATAAAAATTACCATTCAACCCATAGAGATATATCAATGATTTTCATAAGTATACTGATAACGACACTGAGCATTCCCTTAAAAATCTCTAAATTATACTACTTTTGTGATTGATATCCATGAAATCAATAAAATTGAAAATGAAAGTAATTATTGATCTCCTTTTTTTACATTGTAAAATCAATTAAAATCATAGGTTTCACTAAAATATTTTTAAAAATTAACTGTAACTATTTAAATCGAACATAAAATTATAATTAAAATATCATTTACTATTCAAAATCTATCAGTCAAATTTGATTTTAATTCTTAAATAATTATATTAAATAAATGTTTCATAAACATTTTGATCCTAAATTTAACTTTTATTTAAAATAATCCTAAAATCAAGTCAAATCTAATAAATTATCAAGAAATTAAGTGTTTCTAAAATTATAGATTTAACCTAATTTCTTCAATAATTTCATTAAAAACATAATCAAACCCTAAATCCATTAAAATTCAAAAGAAAACCATAAAATTCACATAAAATTTACTAAAATAAATACCTCGTAAAACTAGATATCACTTAAATTATCATGAAATTTCCCTAAAAGCTCTAATTGATTTACATAGCCTAAAATTATTTTATTTTTGTCGAGTACAACCTAATCTATTGAAAGATGTAATTTATTTAATTAAATTTTCATTGAAAGTAACAAGTCAACAAATAGAATTTTAATTAGTAGAGATTATATTCTATAAAGAACATTTTCAGTGAAGAAGTAATATTTAAAAAATATTAAAACATTACTTATAAAAATAAGTAGTAAATTATATTAACTTGTAATAATAATAGTAAAAATAATAATAATAATAAAATAATAATATTTAAAACAAAACTTATAAAAATAAGTAGTAAATTTATATTAAAAAATGTTTAAAAATACTATGAACTTGAGAAAATTATAATATTGATAAAATAAAAATTAAAAACTATTAAAACATTACTTATAAAAATAAGTAGTAAATTATATTAACTTGTAACAAGAATAGTAAAAAAATAATAATAATAAAATAATAATATTTAAAACAATAATTATAAAAATAAGTAGTAAATTTATATTAGAAAAATGTTTAAAAATACTATTACCTTGTGAAAGTTTAAATGACCTTGACCTACTTTAAAATGACCTTGAATAAATATGATGACTCATCCAATGACCTTGACAATAATAATAATAAAAATAATAATAATAATATTAAAAAATAATAATAATAAAAATAAGTAATCATATTAATTAATCATTTTATTAATCATATTAATAATAAAAATAAAAATAATTAAACAATATTAATAAGTAATCATACTAATTAATAAAAATAATATTAATAATAATAAAACGTGAACTTATAATAATAATACATAATAATAATAATAATAATAATAATCATAATAATAATAATAATCATAATAATAATAATAATAATAATAATAATATAAATAAAAATTTAAAAATATTAATAGTTAAAACATTACATTTAAAAATAAGTACTAGAATAAAAATTAAAATTAAAAAATATTAATAATTAAAACACTACTTATAAAAATAAGTAATAATTTTAAATTTAAAAATTTTTAAGAATAACATGACATTGAAAAATTTTGAATGACCTTGAAAAAATATGATGAGTCATCCAATGGCGTTGAATGAGTCATGGTCTTTGTTTAAATTACCTTGAATTTTTTTATGATGACTCATTCTATTTGTTTCAATGACCTGGACAACAATAATTATAATAATCATAACAATAATTATAATAATAATAATATTAAAAATAATAATAATAATAATAATATTAATAAGTAATAATAATCTTATTAAAATCATATTAAAAATCATATTAAAAATAAAGATAAGTAATAATAATAATAATAATAATAATAATGATAATAATAATCATATAAATATTATTAACAATAACAAATAAAAACTTTTAATAAAAACTTTTAATAGAAAAATTTGTAACAATAATAACTAAAACTTGTAATAATAATAATAAAAAATAAAAATAAAAACTTTTAAAAAAATCTTTTAATAGAAAAATTTATAACAATAATAATATTAATAAATAAAACTTGTAATAAATTTTTTTAAAAATAATAACTAAAACTTGTAATAATAATAATAATAATAATAAATAAAACTTTTAATAAAAATTTTTAAAAATAATAACTAAAACTTGTAATAATAATAATAATTATAATAATATTAATAATAATAATAGAAATATTTATAATAATAATAATAATAATAATAATAATAATAAAAATAATAAAAATATTTATAATAATAATAATAATAATAATAATAATAATAATAAAAATAATAAAAATATTTTTAATAATAATAATAATATTCATAAAATCTTTTAATAGAAAAATTTGTAACAATAATAATAAAATTAATAAATAAAACTTGTAATAAAAATTTTAAAAAATACTAATATTAATAATAAATAAAAAACTTGCAATAATAATAATAAAAATAATAACAATAATAATAATAATATTAATTATAATAATAAATATTATTATAATAAATATTATTATAATAAATAATTATTAATTGCAGAATAAGGATAAAACCGTAAAATAAGGGCGGAACGCTGCTAAAAATTTTCGAATCAACAAAAATACTTTATCGAAAACCGGCAAAATACAGATGGATTACTGCTAAATTTTTATATAAGAAAAATATTTCTTAAAGCTGATGAATAAGGACGAATCCCTACACAACAAAATTTGTTAATAATATTGATAATAATTATAACAATTGTAATAATAATAATAATAATAATAATAATAATAATAATAATAATAATAATAATAATAATAATAATAATAATAATAATAATAATAATAATAATAATAATAATAATAATAATGAGGATAATAATAATAATAATGATCATGGTACCTATAATAGTAATGATAAAAATTATGATGACAATAGTAGTAATATAATAAATGTAATGGTAATTATATAGTATTAAGAATAATAATCAAATGTAACGGTAGTAACGATTAATAAAGGTAATACATATATTAGTAACAATGACAATACTAGTATCAATAATAGAGAACATTGTAGATTTAATAGGGATAAGGGTAAGAGAGCTAGTGTGTGAATATTTAACATAACAAAGGGTGTACAGGCCAAAGAATAATCATCAACACGGACGACGATAAGAAGGACCATGGGAATGGACATAACAATGAATGATATGAGAATATAGGTGAACCTTTGAAAGAGATAGGAGAATAATTGGACCTAAAAATCGAAATCGAGCACAGGCCTTCTATTGGCAGCTCGTTGTACCCATGGATCGTTCAGTCAATTATAGCATTAGTAATAGTGCTCACTTTTTGCGGACGATCTACCCACTCGAACACAGTTCCAACGTTGATTAGCAATGGGTGCCGAGTGGTAAGCGAAAGAATATTTGTATGGGGTTGTCTGGGTAACAACCATATAGTTTCAAAATATCAACACCCAGAAACCCACCATATAAATTTGGGGGCTCAGCTGGGATTGAATGCTTCGTTATTTGGAAAGATCAACACAGCAAAGTTAAGAAATAACAGAGAGTTTGTCAGTGCACCCTCAGCCGGGAATGAAATGATTTTTTTAGCCAAGCAACCAAAGTAGACCGAAATAAGAACATATTATCAAGCAGAAAATGTCGAACAAGAATGGAACTTAATAAAAAACGAAAAAAAATCGATTAACCGGACTATAAATCGAGAAAATATATTAATGAAACAAATGACTAGCCTACCAAGTACAAATTTGGGGATCAGCTTCTTTAATGCGAAGAATCAAAACAATAAAGTTAACAAACAACAGAAAGTGACCAGAGGATACAAGATGCAAAAATCGAGTTATTAAACAGAAAATGTTGGGACAACATTTTGCTAAAAATAGAGCGTAATAGCAAACAATGGAAAACGATAAAATTGGCTACAAAATAAGAAAAACAGTGCAATGAAATAAATTATTAGACAGCACATACAAATCTGAGGCAATAAGAAAAGAGAGATTAGCGGAAAGTTATGGAAAACGATGGATTTGTCTACAAAACGAAATGAAACAAGTGACTTGACAAGTACAAAGTTGGGGACTCAGCAATGAACAAAGTGAACAATATACAAGATTTCTGTTTAAAACAATAACAAGCAAGAAACGTCTGGACGACATTGGATAACTAATGATTCGTAAAAACAGCAACAGAAAAAATTTAAAACGAGTTAGCGGCTAGCAAGCGGGAGAAGCAAGACATTTTAAAGTAACCAACGAGGCAATATTCAGACAATTGCAGGAGAAAATAAATAGAAGGAAATAAAACAAAACTATGAAAACAACCAACCTATCTACATGGAAAGCAAACTAAAGAAGGAAAGAAATACAAAAAGAAAAGAGCAGTGCGAAATAAGAGCGAAAAACTTTGTTTAATCATTCGAAGCTGAGATCTAATGATTATTTTACAACGAAAAACAAATGTCAAAGAAAATTAAGAAACTACAAATATTTTCAAGAGCGCTTAGCATGAATGACGATTCTAGATGGAAACAAAGAACGATTAAAAACAATAAATGTTGGGACGGAAACGCAGACAGATAACAACTGGAAAATACTGACAGAAACTTTGGAAAACGATCGATTTATCTACATGGAAAATAGAAACACAGAGTATGAAAAACTTTAGAAACGGTAGAACATAAATTCACTTAAGAGAAACCAGAATGTGAGGGATATGAGGGACAGGAACATCGTCAAGATTGTTGGCAAAATATGGAGAAAAAGCAATAGGAGAAAAGTAGAAAAGTTCACGAAATAAACAATAGTTACTGGAGATCCACGAAAATTAGATAGTATCGTTATAAATAAACTAAGAAGGATATAAGGTATCTTAGAGGTTCTAATAATATGAAATAAACTTGCAAAAGGGAATTACAAAATCAGAACAGATAATAAAATAATAGATAACCTCGGAAAATATATGAGCATAGTTAATCAAAAATGGCGGGATGAGGAAAAATAGAGAATGTAAAATATGATGAAAATACGAAGGAACAAAACACCAGTTTAGAAAGCCCATGAATGACGAGTATTGTAATAAGAGATGAAAATATCAATAAATGTAAATAAATTAAAAATGAAACGATTCAACAGGAAAGTGGGGATAAAAATATCAATATTTGTAACGCAGAAATCAAAGAAACAGGAAACTATAAATAAAAATAAAATTATGGGTAGGTTGTATAAATCAATGGAATCATCGGGTAAATGTCATCCAAAAAACCGTAGAAGTAGTAATAAAAATAAAAAAAATAGATAAATAAATAAAATAAAAATAATAAAAACAGGGAAAAGGTGGAAATCACGAGGGTTTAAGTGATAAGAAAAGGGGAAACCACAAAAATGCGGGTCGTCTAAGAGTTCGTAAAAAATTGGAAAACTAGAAATTACTGGATTAGAATTGTTTGAAATGGTGGGTTATTGGGTACTATGGTTTGTTTTAATCTTACTGTGGTTACCCAGGTAACGCCATATAATTTCTTTGATGCCACTCGGCACCCGTTGTTAAGCAACGTTGGAACTGTGTTCGAGTGGGTAGATCGTCCGCAAAAAGTGACCGTTATTACTAATGCTGTAATTGCCCGAACGATCTCTGGGTTCAACGAGCTGTCGTTAGAAGACTTGTGCTCGCTTTAGCTTATTGGGTCCCCTTTACGTCGTAGATTTTATCAATCGTATTCCCTGAATTCTTTAGTCAACGATTAAAAAATTTTAATGAATATATATTAAAACAAAACTAGTGGGTGCATATTTCATAAAAGAAGTAGTACAATATCAGTTAATTGGCTGAGTGGTATTTAACATTCGAGCGGCGGCGTTTGGCCCGCTCCTTGCGTCCAGGACGATAACTGTTCGTTGTTGGTGTTGTTTTTGGAGTTGCTATCGTCTCTCGATAGGCTAATTGGGCAGGAGCAAAAACGAGGGGGTAAGTTACAGCTGCCCCCTCTTGACAGGCAGATAGTGCAACCTCCAGTCCCCTTATTTGCGTTCTGAGGCTCTGATTTAGCTGCTTCTCGTCTGCTCATCCCTTTTGGGTTGCTGTAAGCCTTTGGTACATTAACTTGGTCTTCTTTGGGTCCACCCATATGGCCTTTATCTGCTGAATCTCGCGGGACAGCTGGACAATTTGGTCGTAAAAATTTTTATTAGTCTTTCTCGCGTGCGCCAGTTCCGTCTGTAATACTTGCAGGGGCTCCATTTCTATAATATGGGAAATTAATTTTTGGATTACAAGCCTTAAATGGTTAAATTTTATTAAACAAAAAATTATTTTATAAACTTTTATAGAAAAGCAAAAGAAAAACAGTTTTGGCTGGCAGTAAATCATTTATTTAACATGCATCCTCGTAGTCAGTTCATTGGAGTTCTACTGAGGCCAATGGAGCATCAAAGCGCTCCTGATAGACAAATACCGGCCGCTTCGTGTTCCGGATACGGCTGGCCTGGGGCATTGAATGAGCGTCTCCGCGAGATTTTTTACTGTTGCCAACGCGACCCATCGTCGGGCTATGTGGCGGCGTATAATCTTCAGTATCAGCGATCATACCGGCCGCGATGTCTTCCTCCACGTTCCGAAGATAAAGCCTGGCCCTGACTACTTGTATGTTGAGATGACTCTGGTCATCTTCGAGTCGAGAGAGGAGGGACCGAGCCTGCGCGTATATTTCCTGGGCCCGGGTTTGGCCGCATCTTTGTTTTACCGATGTGTACGGTAGCTCATCTCTATCCATTGCTTGGGAAGCGTCTCGTTTAGGTCCTCTTGGTTGGGGCCTGAGGCCGTATTTGTGCTGCCATACTCGCTGCCACGCTTGTCGCCATTGGTCGGCAACTTGCGTAGGGACATAGAAAAGGGCTCTTGAGGCATCTACAATACGATTATATTAATCATTTACATTATTTGGGTCATCTGATTTGTACTAAATTAGAGGAAGTAACTAGATCGACTTAATTAATTATATGATGATGGTCGGTATTAAGGGACGGGAGCACGATACGGTTTATGATTGGCCTGAAGTTATAACCTCGTTAGTCGAATACGTGCTATCAATAGAAAACTTTAGCTGTCATTATAGTTTATCTGGGGCTGTCATATCCTAGTGTTCCACCTGTTATCCCCATTAGCAAAAATCTTGTATCAATCTTGTGAATCTAATGGAGTAAAATTCGAAAATGGTAATGTATTTGCAAAAATAAAAATTCACTATTCAAAATATACCCAGGAGTAAATTCGATTAGATCCTCCCGGGTAGTTTAAATATTATATTCAATTCCTAAGTTGTATTCGAATATGTTTAAATATAATCAGAAAATGCTTCTCATGCTGCCTGCTTGACCGGTCGTCTGCTTAAACAAAATCTCTCTTTTAAAATAAATTAGTACGATTTATTACCCGCCAAAGAGCCTGTTCTAAATAATTCTAAACCAAACAAGCTCTTATCCGCAGGTGATTTAAAAATATTGCGACAAAATAAGTAAATAATTATTTATCGGTAGCTAAAGGCTTGATTCTACAAAAATTGAACAATTTACTATTCATTAACTTCTACAAAAATGAACAATGTACTATTCATTAACTTCTACAAAAATGAACAATTTATTATTTATTAATAATCAAAAATTTGTTGTAGTTAAAATTAAAAGGGGTTTGTTCTAATTAGTGTTTTCTTAAAAAATCACTGCTTCAAAAAACGTTTGACATGAGACGAATAAAATGATCGAAACGGAAAAAAACTTGGTGGAGAAATCCAACGATTGTAACCCCGCTAGAATGCAACTGAATGAGATCTGCGTATGACCTAGTTTCTATCACGGAACGGATAACGGATTCGGTCGACAATTTATCATAAAAGCTTCTGAAACCAATCTTTCGTTAAGATTCTACGGGAAATGCTGTTAAGTAAGGTTACTTATGTATTTATTAAAAAATTAAGAATGAAGATTTACTTGAAACAACTGAGTTACAACCCATCGAAGTAATTCCAGCCATGGATCGGGTCGAAGCACTCCTACTTAATGAGGTGGGTGGTTGTTGCATTAAGAAGACTTTTAAAACTAACGATTTCGAGTTTGTCAACGTCATAAATCAACCAGGCAAGAGTGCATGTCGTGGTTGTTGTACATTCGTCGGTCGCTGCTGTTGGCATTTGATATATCGTTATCTAATGTGTGCGATATATTTGTCATTGATTTCATGGGTTGCTGTCAGAATCGTAATAGGTGTGTGAAGTGAACAACGTTATTATCGATTAACCTTACTGTGAATGTCCAGTACGATGAATTATCGATTCATGTAGGCAGAGGTATTTAGCGAGATTCCTGATTCTCTCGCATTACTTACTTTCACAATTTTTAGGTTTATATGGAATTTATTTCAGTTAAATCGCTACCACTTTAAGCTTTGATTTCGTAATTGTAATCTACTAATTTTGTTCTTTATCCCTTCAGGAATTCATTATCTTAAGCGAGGGATGGGCTATTTTGATTCCTCTTGGAATTATATGTTATATTTGGGCATGTGGGAGGTATTTGAATTTATACGTAATAGTTATTCTATTACTTTATAGATTTATGCTGGCTTGGTTAGAGTTGATGGGTAATTCGGGTAGGACGCGATGTAACCATAGGTATTAGTGAACGACAGGTGGGTTTTGATTTATTTTACAATCATAGTGTTAAACAATTATAGTTAGTTGCGTCTTTGGTCGTGGAATTAGGGTATCGTTTATCACTGTGAGATTTCGCTACACTGGGGAAGTGTGGGTCTTCATTCGTCTAACTATTTTCCTCTCGCAAATTGGTATCCACAGTGGTTTCTATGTTTGGTCGGTTAATGGAGTTCAGGTTACCGGCCATTTTCTCTCCATGGATTTGGAAATTTTTATCACCTTTGGATCTCGGCGGTTCGATAGGATCCAAGAATTTCTTGTTGGGATTGGTTTCCTTTTATTACTAAACATTTTAGTTATTGTAATTGATATTATTTATGTTCCTAAGATGGCACAGTAGTGGCCGGCGTTATCTTGTCTTTTTTCATGTTTTTTACGTTTTATTATTTTATTTCATTTGGGGGGTGGTGAAGAGTTTCCTTGGGGATTAAGTGAATATTTCTAATTCCTCTTTGATCAAATAAAGGTTTAAAGGTCTTTGATTTTGTTTTGATTTTAACGGATAATATTTAATTTATCTTATATTTAAATTGCTCCTAAATTTCGTAGACGTTGGGTTGAGAGTCTTTATCTATTAATTTCATTATCTAAATTTAAGCATTAGACTGGAAGTGGTTACTATATTTAATTTATGTGAGTTTCCACGTTAATGCGGTTATTCCTGGGGTTTGCGACAGCTATGTCATCTCATTCCTTATTCGAATAGTTTTTAGAAGTTTACGATGACTACGTTATTGGTTTTTGATACGAGACAACTTGTATATTTTAGTGGATTAAACTCTACCTTTTAGTTCATGGCAACCGCTTGAATCTATACTTATTTAAATTCGTAATCCCAACTTAAGCTTATTAATCATTGTACGTTCATGGTAACCGCTCAATATTTATGTTTATTCTAAATTCATATCAATAGCTCGAAATTTATGGTTATAATAACTTCATAGTAATAGTTGCATCTATAGTTGATTTTTTAAAGCTATAACAACGATTTCATTTTGATTTTCCCGTAACCTTTCTCTTAGTTGACCTTAGGCGCATTGTGTTCATATTATATTTAATGAGTGCCCACTGGACTACTCGTGTGGTGATTTTGAGCCGTGTGTAAATATCGTTTAGGTCGAGTTTATGGAAATTGAGAGACGAGGAAATAGCCAAAAGACCACTTCCTTATCCCTCTCTTCCCCTATACGGAATAATATTGACGTTTCGACCCCTGCGTTCCGCACGCCGGAGTCTTCACGGACACGAATTCGAATAATATGTCGGATTTTATTAACTTGTGATGGGTCTTTGGGTGTGGGCCGGAAAAATGTCGACAAATATAAAACAAAGTTTTTATGCGTTATAAATATTTTATTAAAAATAACAATATAAATTACCCAATCCAAGCATAATAAATTCATCAGAAACATCACCCTCCCCACACCGACACCCAAGCAGAGCTCAATCGAGGTTGCGAGGATGCGACGTGGAGAGAGCTTTGAAATAAACAAAACTCTCACTAACTTCGTAACAAAACTAAGAATGATTTTCAAGTTTCAAAAACTGATTTAATGATTAAAATTGTGTACAAATGAATCGGTATATATGCCTATTGTACGACCCTAACCTTGCGTGTTCTTTTTGATTTAGTAAAACAAATTCTGACCTTGGAATTTTCTGGTATATTCTAATCTTTAATTTTATTATTTTGAGATTTTATTTGACAATTTTTTCTTTAGATTTTTAATTGAATTATTTCTAATTCAAATTTTTTGATTTTTTATTTCATTTTCATGAAATTTTGCATTTTTTAATAAATTGTCAAATTTCGGTCAAAATCGTTGGGTTTTCGTGTTATGTTTATTTTTATTTCGTGTGGATCTTGTTGCATTTTGTTATTACTTTAATTTATTTTTGTGTTTATGATTTTATATTTTATTGTTTTCTCTCTCATATTTTGATAGGGTTAATTGATATTTTAATAGGTTTGAATTTAAATCTGCATGTTATATTTGCATGTGTGTTACCGACTCATTAAAACATTTACAAGACCGTTTGTGTTCTGGCCCAACAAAAATAAGACGTGATCACCAAGTCAATTAAAATAATTTTAAACGTAATAAACGATTAATTGAAAGTAATTAAATTAAAGATCAAAATATTAACGGAAAAGGTTGCAACGATTTCGAACCCATACTCCTATGAGATGAGAAATATTAGCGGAAGTAACGAACGATCGATTGTGCGAATTACAAAAGACATGAGGCTAAGCAAAGCCAAATTAGATACTAAACGAGAACAGATAATCGATAAAGTTAGAGAAATTGACGAAAAGATAATCCCGATGATGGAGAAACTTAGGCGTGGATAAAAGGAAATGTTCAGGTGTAAATGAAATGAATAGTAAGAAAAGAGCGTAGATGAATAAAATGATGATTCATGTTATTAATGAAAATAAAGGATTAGAGATAATAATGCATCACGAGAATAATAGTTAGCAACCAGAGGAAAATGATGATTGAAAACGAGTACGATGAGTTGAGATTAATAATAATAATAAATAAGACAACAATAGCAACCGAAAGGTGTAAAACATACGGAAAAAGCCGAAAACTTCATGAAAGCCGTTAAATAAATTCTGAGTGGACAAGTAAAACACAACTTAAACAGTGAAAGCTGAAAAATCACACATAAGGTACGGTAAAAGTTTCGATGCATCATTTTGTTAGTGTATTTTGTAATGTTATTTATATTATATGGAAATAATACTGGAAAGTAAGATTTAAAACCGAGCTATCATAACGATAGTACGTTTATTCTGATGGGGAACCTTGATCAACCCGAGGAGAGGAAGGTAGTAGGATCCGTCGCAAATGTTGGGGAGTTCCGGGCGAGAGATTGATCACCTCTCTTGGGAACAAACCAACGCGATTACTACAATTTTTGAATTGGAAAAGTTAAAGGGAAACCGAAAATAAAAAAAAATTGAAAATGCGCATGATTTAGATACCGGTAAGAAAGCTGAAAAGTTAGTAAAGGTACCTAGAAACACTTTTTTTCACTAGCTGGTGGTGAGGGACCAGAGGGCAGCTACGGACTGTCGTGTTCAGGATGTTATCAGCCAAGGGACTGGTAGCGCTGAGCCGCTCGATACAAAAACCCGGATACCACACCGAGTTTCGAACGAATTTTTTTATTGCTGGGCGGGACTCGATACACAACCCGGATCCCACACCGAGTATCAAGGACACAAAACGGTAGGCGAGATGTGAACTAACCGGTAAATGGTTCATACTCGAAAGGACCTACTAAGGATCAGATCAGGGCGGCCAAATTGTGCCGGAAATATGACGGGACAGCGGACGGATAGTAGATAGATATATTAAGAATTTCCGCGCCCATTTATCGCTTCCTTTTCTTTTCACTATTCGGGAAATCAAGTTAACCGTTTTTGGAACTTGGTTGAACGTCTAGGCATTTCCATACTTTTATATTCTCCGAGGTACACAACCCGGATCCCACACCGAGTACCGAATATCCGAATGGCGGTGAGGAAGGCGTAACCGGTCAAATGCGCTAGACAAAAGACGCCATGGATTGAGAGTCAGTGTGAGACTTCAAACTCGTTCATTGGACGACTCACCCAAAAGTCACTGATGAAACCCAACTCCGATATTAAAGATGAGATATGATTATAATTGGATATTAAAGATGAGATATGATTATGATTAGATATTAAAGGCCATAGAGTGCCAGATAAAATGATATTTGATAGTAAGGCCATAAAGTGCCAGATGAGATATGATTATGATTAGATATTAAAGATGTGATACTAAAGATGAGATATGATTGTGAGTAGATATTAAGGATGAGATACGATTATGATTAGATATTAAAGATGGGATATGATTACGATTAGATATTAAAGGCCATAGAGTGCCAGTTGAAATAAGATGCCGAAGGCCGGAGAGCCAACGGAAACGATAAAGGGCATAGAGCGCCAGCGACTGAGGATTAAGTAAATGATTTTTAAATCAGAGAGACATATGGAAAATAAATGATAGATTGAACGAGATTATGAGTATAATGATTTTATTGTTATAATATAGATAATTAATACGACCACATAGATAATTGATAAGACGATATAGATAATTGATACGAGATTAATACGAGGAAGATAGATAATAGAAACGAGATTAATATGAGTATGATTGATAACCGATAAGAGGAATAGATAATTTTAAATAGATTTTAAATAAAGGGAGATGAATCAAAACGAAAACGATCACAGCGGTTAAAGTTTAAGGAAAAAGACGAGAGGAGTTAAGTAAAAAGCCCATAGTGAATAGAGATTAAGAAACATTTTTGGACCATTGATAAAGAGATAAAGGAGAATAGTTAACGAGGCGATTGTTGATATGATGGAATGATTTATTTGATTAAAATAGTTAATTGATACGATAATATAGATAATTGATGCGACTATAAGGATAATTTAGACGAAGAAAATAGATATTTGATACGAGTTATGGATAATTTAAAATAAACTTAAAATGAAAAGACAAAAATTAAAAAGATAAAGAAGTTGACGCAGCGAAAAGAATAAAAATAAGGAGAAACAATGAGAGTAATACGAAAAAATTAATGCGGAAATTTATGTAGAATAATATGTACTAGAGGTGTTATTTATTTTTAGATAATTGGCAAGGAATAAAGAGATCAAGTAAACGACGAATAATAGAGCCAAGATAGAATCAAGAAAACGAGTTACGAGAAACCGGAATCAAGGAAACCATCGAGTAGAGAAACTGAGAATATACCAAAAAGAACGGATAACAAGGATAAAGAAAATAGACCATTTTATTGGAATTCAAAGAGAGTGAAAAAACAGCAACAGATAAAAAAACTTAATACAGTAGCGACAGCAGAACCAATGATTACAACAAGATTAGAAATTTGGAAACAGAAACCGAAAAATATCAGTAATTAAAGGAAAAGTTAACTGACAAAGGAAATAACGCGAAATCACCCGAACCAAAAATTGCAATTCAGTTGAAAACAATTACGAGTAAACAGATGAAAAAAAAACTCCGAGAGGAAATTACCCAAGAGTTGTCAAGTAAAAATACTGATGAAACAGAAATATATTTGAGAGAATCAACAATGTACGAAATCACACGCAACGAACCAGAAATGAGGAAGCAAGAACCAATATATTCGAGTTTAAAGAGGAATATACAGGAGATGCATTCAGAAAGAAAATGCAACGAAGAAGATTTAAATGACAAAAAAGAAACTGGAAATTCGGAAAAAAAATTGGAACAAAAATAGCTGAAACATGTCAAACGGAAATCGTACTGGGAGAGAAAATATTAACCCCAATGGAAGAAAGAGTCGAAAGAGAAAATGAGCAAACCGAGTTAAAAGATCAAGTATCAGAACCAATAAAAGTAGTGATGGAAATAACGAGACAAACGAAAGATATTTACCCGCAAACAAATCAATATATTGAAAAACCATCACGAATTTACGATATGCCAGTTAAGGGGATTCAAGACAATAGAGGTAAATTTATAAATTATAATAATTATTTCAGGATTAACAACGCGAGCTACAATCCAGTATGTACTATCTGTTCAAAAGAAGGATGCCGAACTGACCGAGGTTATCAACTAAAGAATTGCCAAGGATGTGATAGAAGAGTTCGCACAGAAGGAGAAGAAATGATAATCTGTTTTAATTGCAATCAAAGCAGTCATATGTCAAAGAATTGTCGAATGAGAAGAATTTATGGTCAACAAAAACCAAACCAATTCAAGAAGAGTCCACAAAATAGCCCAACACAAGGGGTCAGACATTGAAGAGATATGACGATAATGAGGACAACCACAAGATACGAGATTAGAACCATTTACAACTGCAACATAAACGGACATATAGCTGCAAATTGTCCAACAGAGAGAAAATCGAGAAAACCAAAACCGAACAATTATAGCCAAAGTACACAAAGCAATCAAATACAAGAGATTGAGCAATTAGGAGGTATGATTCAACGAATATCCGCAAACAATCAAAGACAACGAAGTAATACGAGGAGAAACAGGAATGATGTTTTATATTAATGGACCAGAAAATATTCGGAACAGCAACAAATTGAATGGCAGAGATTACAGAGAGAGGAAATCCAAGAAATTCGACAAAGACGGATGAACAGAAATTAAATATCAAGTAGAAGCAATATGTCGAAAATAGTCAATACAAAAGAAATCCACACTGCGGAGCAGTGTGTTGTCAACAGCGAGGATGATTTGACAATAAATAACGACAAAGAAAATGAAGTAATTAAGAAGGATGAAACTCAAGAGGTCAAAATGAAATCAGAGCAAGATTGAGCAGCGAAGAAATAATAAAGATAATTCAAGAGATCACCATAAAAGAGAACGACAGACGACGAAAAAGCAACCAAAACAGCTATAAAAAGATATCAGAAAAACAAAAAACAAAATATCAAAATCAGAGGGTACTACTACAAAATTCGAAAAGAGAACCGATAAGGAAAACGAAAATAAACATGTTACAAGGACTAAACAGTAATGAAAAGGTCAAGAAAGAGGAACTTTAAATAAACGTTAAAAGTAGAGTATTGGAATCAAAATCTATACAAACAACAGGAGACAATATAGAAATAGTAGTGACGTCAATCGAACAAGAGGTAATAAATATTTTAATGGCTAATAAAATTTCAGAGGGATAAATAATCGAAAAGAGAATCTAAAAGCAACAAACGGGAAATCGGAATATGCAAGACAGATCAAAAACAGTCAGTGAATTGATAATTGAGACAAAAGAAGATGTAATTGACGAACTCAGCAATACAACCCATGTGGAAAGAAAAAATTACAATACGGCAGGGATATGCATAACAAAACAAAATTAGGAAAATCACAACGAACGAAGAAAGTATCTGGACAATCGATACGAAAGCTAACGACAAAACGACTGCTATCGACATCAAATATGCCAACTATTCGGGAAAAGAGGACACGTAAATATCTTTTGTCACAAAAGATGCGGAACATGTTTTAACTGCCTAAAATGGGGACATTTGGCTCTGAATTTTCTAGATAAAAATACTCAGAACCCATCCGGAACAGTGGGACTAATGAGAGGAAGCAATAGGAAACCAGATGAGATCAATACCAACACCAGAATAAAGCCAGCAAATGACACAAGTGTCAAATTAAGCTACGAACCAGGAAAAAGACATGACAACGGGAAGGCAGAAAAACCTATTGGACAGGACGATACAAGTCACCAGAGTCGCAAACAGCCAAGAGACAATAAAGCTTAGTTATAGCGACGATGCCCAATATCCGACAACTAAATGTACAAGCAAAATTAGACGAGTTCAAACCAAGTACCAGATCAGAGGCAGAAATTTAAATAAACCGACTAAGAGGTACTGAAGCCATCAAGGAAATCAGGGACAAGAGTAGACTTGGAGAGCAATTTAAAACTTGGAAAATCCAGTACAATCAGATGAGAGACGAAAATCAGGAACAAAGAAAACAAAGTCACAATCGGAGCAAGATAAAGCGGCAAAACAATAAAGGCAGTATCAACACGAAACAAAAGCATTGAAGAAATAGATGAAATATCAAGTCAGTCAACAAAAAAGACAAGGGAGAATAATTTAACAAAAAACTGAATCAATTAATGCGAAACTGACGAATAACAACAAATGTTAGATAACTGAGATACAAAAATTGCGGTCATTGAGTTAAACGAAAAAACGAAAAAGACAAGGAAATAGAACTAACAAAGGGGTGGAAGAGAATCAAAAAAAATTAATTCCAGGAATAGAGAAAGAAAAACAACCAACTGCAAGTGAAACTAGATGCAGCCAAACGAGACAAATATTAAAAGCACGGAATAGTAATTTCAAGCAAGACTGACATTCAACAGCGGATATGAATAAAGTAAGGATCAGAGAACAAACCAAAACCAACTCAAAAACCAAAAACCAGATAACAAGAAAGACAAATCAAATCAGTAAAGAGAGAATGCAAAGGGCAATGCCAATAAACGACAAGACAAAAGATGATGAGACCGAACTACAAAATGCACTTAATGAAAATGGAGAATCGAAAGAATCTTGCAAATTGTAGAAGGCAAACAAAGAAGATAAGCGATGCAAAAATAAAGTTAATACAAATCACAGAAACGAGAAAACAGACATGATAATAAAAGCAACAGAGGTAAAGAGGGAAGAGAAACAGAAAGTCAAACAACTACCCAAAATCAAGAGAAAATAATAACAAGCCCTATTAAAGGAACCTGAAAATTGTTATAAAAACAAGGAATTCGAAAGCAGTATGATATTGGCGATGAAAAGGAGGATAGCAGTAATAAACCCATATATACAACTTAGCATCCCTTAGAAAGAAGTCTAAAACCCCACAATCAATCAATCGATACAAGAATCACCTGAACCAAATATGCTAAGATATACAGAAACCCAAAGGATACCAATTACGGGCAAATCAATTCCTATTATACCCAATGGTCAGAGGATTAAAACAAGAAAAACAGATCGTTCAAACCCTCAGAACTCTAGAAAAAATCAAATCGAAATTCAGTAAAAAAGAAGCGTTCATCAAGGAAATCATATTCAAATATTCATGGATGCTCTTTAGAAACCCTACAAAATAACAGAAAAGAACCGAAAATCGAGAACAAATAGCCGAAATCGATAACCAAAAGGAAGTAACCTAAACAAACCTCAAGGAATCATGAATAATACCGAACCGATCAATTACCATCAAACAATCGAGACGAGGTAATATGATAACGGGTCATCTATCCACAGAACCCAGTTGAACTTCACCCAGTTTCAAGACGCTAGAGAGTCAACAACCAAAAGCAAGAATATCTATTCTCAACCCAAAACCCCAAATACACGATCAAAAAGGAGTCTTGAACGAAAAATTCTTTCTATTCTTATTTGAAATTCACTAAGCCTTCCAATCTTCTAAACAATCGGTATCTAATCAGCCCTATATCAAATAGTCAATCCCCCAGACTAAACGAAGTCTCAAAACTAAAACACACAACGGATATCGAATCGTCAAAATCAGAACCTGCTTAAGAAAGTAATCAATCAGAAACCAAAGAATACCAAGACATTAACGAGATTAAACTCTAAGTGACAGAATATTGAACTCATAATTAACAATGAACTAATGATTCTTAGACTATTAACTATTCTTTATGTGTGATCATGACCGGACTGTATGTCCTCTTTCACTTCATCTTGGAATCCGTATATTGATGTATACTGTATGATTATTTTTATGCATGTGGGTTTTAAGGTCACGACCCTGTAACTCGCAGACCCAATTGAATGGAAAACGTAAACTCTGTATAGTTCATAGCTTGAAATCGTTTAGAAATTGCGGGTCGCAATTTTACGGGCCCCGGAGTGTTTTATGTTGGGCCAGCACACAGATAGCCTTGAGAATTGTTTAAATGCGTCAGTAATACAGCAAGAAAACCCAGCACCAAGATAACTTAAAATACAATATACAACACCAACTAAACACTTTAAAATCTGAGAGAAAATAAATAAATATAAAATCAAAAACATAAAAGTAAAATAAAATAAATACAAAATGCATCAAGAATCGCACGAAATTTACATAAAAAATAACATAATGACAAGAAAATTCGACCGCAAAATGACCATTTATATAAAAGAAAAATTTAATGAATTAAATGAATAAAAATAAAATATTTTTAGCTGAATAAATTTATTTAAAAATGTTAAAAATAAATTACCAATTTAAATTAAGAAATAAATAAAAATTTAATTTAGATAACACAAATAATTTCAAGGTCGAATTTTGTTTAATCGCAATAAAATTAACACGCAAGGTTAAGGCCAAATTGTAGGTATATATACTGACGTGTTTTCACAAATTAACAAGCACAAGTACTAGAACTAAAACTAAACTAAATATTACTTGACAGTATTATTTCTAACTTGGTTAGAATATCAATTTTCCGTCTCACTGGGAGACTGGTTGTATTAGTGTGCGCTATAGCACTTATTGATTGGAATTTTTATTAGATTATATTACGAATTATTAATGGATGGATTATCAATGGATCAGGTTACGAATTTTTAATGAATTTTTATTAGATTATATTACGAATTATTAATGGATGGATTATCAATGGATTAGGTTACGAATTTTTAATGAATTTTTATTAGATTATATTACGAATTATTAATGGGTTATGTTACGAATTTTTTATGGATTATCAATGGATTAGGTTACGAATTTTTTATGAATTTTTAATAGATTATATTATGAATTATTAATGGATTATGTTACGAATTTTTCATGGATTATCAATGGATTAGGTTACGAATTTTTAATGGATTATGTTACGAATTTTTATGGATTATGCTATGAATTGTTAATGGTAAATTATGATACAAATTGTTAATTTTCAATATGATTTTTTTATGTTGAATTATGCTAATACGAATTTACAATATAGGGTGAATTATGGATTAATAATTTCTATTATATCTCCGATAATTATTTCATGCATTCGAGACTTTTACCCAATGGATCTGGTAATTTTCATTTACTCCTTTTACGGTCCACAGCCAAAACAAACTGCAAGTAATTAAAATCACACATAATCTACCGAATTATGTAAGTGCGTGTATAATCGCCAATAGTTCGTGCCCATGAAGGCTCCGGCGTGAGGAACGCAGGAGCTGGAACGTCAATATTATCCGTACATAGGGGAAATTGGAGGGTAAATGAGTAGTCCGTTGGCTACTCCTTCCTCATCCATTTCCTAAAAAATTGACATAAATTTTAACAACAATCGGCTCAAAATATCTAACACCGAGTAGTCCAGTGGGCACTCATTAAATATAATATGAACATACATAGATCTTAAGGACAAAGAGAGGGAATGGGTAGCGGGGAAAATTGCGAAATCTTTGCAACAGTTAAAATGAATAGCCATCGGAAAAAGATTAATCCGAACGACCAAAATCATGAAAAATAATGTTTTTAAATAAGAATTAAATAAATTATGTTAAATTGAAACGGAAAATATGGGCAGAACGCTGCGCAAATTTTTGGAAATAGTTAAAACACTTATCATAAAAAACTGTAAAATAAGGGCGGAACGCTGCTCAAATTTTCCGAATCAATTAAGATACTTATAGAAAATAGAAAAATAAAAGTGAAATGCGACTCAACTGTTGGTATAAGATTATTATGAAACTGTAAAATAAGGGCGGATCGCTGCTCAAATTTTCCGAATCAATTAAAATACTTATTGAAAATAGTAAAGTAAAAGTGGAACGCGTAAAATAAGGGCGGAACGCTGCTAAAATTTTTCGAATCAACAAAAATACTTTATCGAAAACCGGCAAAATACAGATGGATTACTGCTAAATTTTTATATAAGAAAAATATTTCTTAAAGCTGAGGAATAAGCACGAATTCCTACACAAAAAATTTGTTAATAATATTGATAATAATTATAATAATTGTAATAATAATAATAATAATAATAATAATAATAATAATAATAATAATAATAATAATAATAATAATAATAATAATAATAATAATAATAATAATAATAATAATAATAATAATAATAATAATAATAATAATAATAATAATAATAATGAGGATAATAATAATAATAATGATCATGGTACCTATAATAGTAATGATAAAAATTATGATGACAATAGTTGTAATATAATAAATGTAATGGTAATTATATAGTATTAAGAATAATAATCAATGTAATGGTAGTAACGATTAATAAAGGTAATACATATAATAGTAACAATGACAATACTAGTATCAATAATAGAGAACATTGTAGATTTAATAGGGATAAGGGTAAGAGAGCTAGTGTGTGAATATTTAACATAACAAAAGGTGTACAGGCCAAAGAATAATCATCAACACGGACGACGATAAGAAGGACCATGGGAATGGACATAACAATGAATGATATGAGAATATAGGTGAACCTTTGAAAGAGATAGGAGAATAATTGGACCTAAAAATCGAAATCGAGCACAGGCCTTCTATCGGCAGCTCGTTGGATAATAACGCTCACTTTTTGCGGACGATCTACCCACTCGAACACAGTTCCAACGTTGATTAGCAATGGGTGCCGAGTGGTAAGCGAAAGAATATTTGTATGGGGTTGTCTGGGTAACAACCATATAGTTTCAAAATATCAACACCCAGAAACCCACCACTAATCATACTATTATTATGGTTAATATTACAATGATAATCCTGTTTAGTCCGACTTCTACTTTATTAAGATCACTTTTTTGTGATATTGTTACTGTTAGCGTTATTATTGCAAATATTATTATTATTACCATTATTATTATTATTATAAATATTATTATTATTTTATTATTATCATTATTATGTTTATTATCATTATTATTATCAATCTAATATTATTATTATTATTATTATTATTATTATTATTATTATTATTATTATTATTATTATTATTATCATTAATATTATTATTACTATTATTATTACTATTATCAATCCGTTATTGTTGTTATTATTATTAAGATTTTTATTATTAATACCTTGATGTCTTTAATTATTATTGTTATTGTTATTAATATTATTACGATTATTGAAATATTACTATGCTCAGCGTAGTTAATTTGTTAGGAAAAGTTATTTAAAAGGTTTTGCTTTAAAAATTCTAAGATAGGCGATAAATAATAAAAATAACATAAATAAAAATAACATAATACCTTTAAAATATTTTATTTAAAAAACAAAATAAAGCATGTCAACTATTCTACCATAATAAATTCCAAGTTTCGCGAGCATTGGTTTGGCTGGGGCTCGGAGATCCTAAATAAAAAATCTAAATAAAAGAGAAATAAATGAATAAAACGAACATAGTAGATAATTCCTGTGTTGGTGGAAAACGCCCGTGCGGGTTGGTTTCTTCGGGAGCATCTGGGGTGCGGGGGGTTGCTCATTTAAAGTATCTAAAAAAATCAATATTTATTATTATAGAAATTACAAATTGTTTAATCTGTTACCATGGTAATAAATGGCAAGCAAGATGGGTTCTAAATACCGCGCGTTCAACCTTTTATTTTAACAATGTGATAAACTCTTTAATAATGTGATTGTCCATGATGTAAATAATAATTATATTGATGTTGATTTTGATTTTAGTGTTAAAGGTGATTTGGAGTAGTTGAATATGGGAATGTTAAAATGGTTAAATTGCCGAGTTAAATATTAATTAGACATATAGGCAAAAGGGGAACCAATAGAGTAGAGCACGAAGTCTTCTATGAAAGCTCATGAACCCGAGGAGGGTTAGGGCATTAGCAGTTCTTGTAGAGGAGCTCACCTTTTGCTAACCTTCCACCCACTAGTTCACAGTACCAACGTCAATTTTTGACCGGTGACTAGCGGTTAAAATGTCTTTA